>JAQFVV010006234.1:2460587-2505587 GCA_028023455.1 Epiperipatus broadwayi
AATAGTTGCAGTACAAACATTCTATAGTATTAGTTTAGAAGCAGGCAAATTTAATATAATGTGGAAGGTTTGAATAAGAACCAGGAAAAATTAATACAAACCAATTTAGTCTTTTAAATTATAGCTTAGTCTCTACACATTTTTTGTTTTCCTTTTTTAAGTTTTATTTTATTTAATGAATAACTGAATAAATGTATACTATATAGTTCTGTGTAACAATAGCAATTTATCAATAAATATCATAACAGCTTATATTTTAAATTCATTTTATAGAAGATATTATTCACATAGTTAGCATTAAAGATAGCATTAGTAAAAATTCCTCCTAGTATTTTTACAAAAGTTTTTAAAACTTATTTGGAAGTTAGAAGATAAGAAATGAGCTACCTATTTCTATAGGATGTGTCCATGGATATATGAAATACTTAAATATAATTTACAATACTTTTTTTTTTTTTAATAATAAGATTTTAAAAATAATTAATACTTTTTTAAAACTTGTTATCAGAAATAATTCAGGACTCAACAACTACTAAAAAAGATCAATGTTCTCCCTTATATCATTTTTATCCTCCTCCCAAATTTCAGTGTCAATTTCTTTTAAACAACCAATAAACACAACTTATTATTATTTTTAAATCAGCTGGAAAAAAGCATTGATTAATAAATGATGATAGAATGAACAACATATCTATCATGTGATGTAAGGACTTTAATGTTAAAAATTAATAATTAGTTTATTTTATAATATTATTGCAAAAAATATCACATAAAATAAAAATAGAAATACAGATATAAAATTAACACTTCTCTAACTTATTGACCGCTATGCTTTCAGAATTTACATCGAAAAATTTAAATTAATAATTGTGTTCTTCATTCACTTATATTTATTAAATCAATATTATATCTTATTATTTATTCATTTTCTTCTTTTCTTTAATGAGTTGAAATAACTCAAATAAAACACTTAACAATTATAAAACATTTTTACACCTCCATGCATGCAAATATTCACACAGTGAAGTAACCTTTAACTTGACTTCTAATATTCAATTATAATTTTTAATGACTACAAATAAAAAAATATATTTGGGAATATTATGGTAAAATAACTTTTAACAAATTAAGGGTAATTTTCATTAAAAATGAAATTATTATTTGAAAGTTTTAAGAAAACAAAAGATTGATTTTAGATCAATTTCATATTATTTAACCTATTTATAATATTAGCTCAGTTATTAAGCTACAAAGTAGAAATGAATACAACAAAACATATCTTATAACACATTTAACATGATCTATTTTCATTTTTAAATAGCACCTTAAACATTTACTTTGAGAGTAATGCTATATTATATCTCCATCACAACTAAATATATATATATGTGCTTACATTGACATACAATTATATCAACTTATCACATATAATCTCATTGCCAATTATTTGACATCATATTCATAATATTAACAAATTTCTTCTTTACTATTTTATTATTTTTTTTTAAATCAGACAATTGTACAAAAATGGTTAATCTTTTACATGTCTAATAAATTTCATGATTTCAAACTGATAGTAACATGTTTGCTAAATGCTGACTTTAGAGTTAGTATTTAGATCTAGATTATAGTCTCCCAAGCCTTCACTGTTGTGTGTCAATAAGCTTGAAACCAGCTGGTCTGGAGGTGGGTGACAATGATAGAAATTTTGAATTATATCTCTCTCGGAATTTATGTAAACGAAATCTTGATAAAAGCTATTGGTAAAGCTCCAACTAGTTATCATAAAATGCAAGCTAAAACCAACTTACGAAATTATTAACTTGTTTTGATTATCATAAATATACCCATGAAAATGTTTCAATGATATATATTGTAGATTTTTACTATATGGTGAAACTGAACTGATTTCTGACCCATATAGTCATGTAGGTTTTTAAGCTGGATTTGAAGACCTTATGTGTCTGATAACTGTGATGCTTTCAACTTGATAGAAATGTGTTTGATAAATGCTGACTTTAGAGTTAATATTTGGATCTAGTTTCTTGTCTCCCAAGCTTTGACTGATGAAAAAAATAAGCTTGAAACCAGAAGGTCTGGCAGTGGGTGACAATAATATAGATATTAAATTATATCTCTCTTGGCATTCAGTGAAACAAAAGCTTGTTAGGAGCTATTGGTAAAGCTCCATCTGATGATCACAAAATGCAAGCTAACAGCAAGTAACAAAATTTACAAGTTGCTTTGATTATGATAAATGTACCCTTGCAGGGTTTTGCAATGATATATATTGCAGAGGCTTTTACTATATTGTTAAACTGAACTGATTTCAGACCCATGTAGCTACCTACATTGTTAAGATGGATTTGAAGACCTTACATGTCTGATAAATGTCAAGCTTTCAAACTGATACAAATGTGTTTGATAAATGCTAACTTTAGAATTAGTATTTAGATTTAGTTTCTAGTCTCCCAATCCTTCACTGATGTGAGCCATTACGCTTGAAACCAGTTGGTCTGGAGGTCGTTGACAATGATAGAGATTTTTAATTCAATCTCTCTCAGCATTTATGCATTTATGTAAACAAAATCTAGTTAGGAGCTATTGGTAAGGCACCCTCTAATACCATTATATATATATATATATATATATATATATATATATATATATATATATATATATATATATATATATATATATATATATATATATATATAAATGATTACCTCTCATAATTACATAAAAAAAAAGCTTGTTTAGAGCTATTAGCACGCTCTTAACTTTATATATATATATATATTGAGAGTGGAGCAAAATAAAAGAGACAGTGAATATTGACTCTGACATTTATGTAAACTGAATATGCTTGTTTTTGCAGTCTTGGTAAAGCTCCATCTATTGATCATTAATACAAGCAATAGCAGGTTTTATGTATATAAAACTTGTTTTTCTTTTTCATAGTTGTACCTTTAAAGTTTTCTTGCAATAATATAGATTGCAGAAGCTTTGACTATGTGGTGAAACTGAACTGATATCAGACCCATATATCTATCTGGTTTGATAGGCTGAATTTGAAGACATTAATGTGTCTAAAAAATTCATGCTTGCAAACTGATAGAAACGTTTTGCATAAATGCTTGGAATTAGTGTTTAGGTCTAGTTTCTAACTCCTATCCCTTCACCATGTATTATTTTGCATTACAATCTGATATTTGGATGGATTAGCAACCACTATTATCAATAAATAAAATTGAAATAACAACCACTAGATCTCAAGCAATACCATGACTCAGTGCAAGATGAACTTGAAGTAGTTCCGCATTCACAATATGAGGCTTATCAAAATGTTTATTTTCCTCAGTTTTCTCACCTATTAATTTCAATTTAATATTAGATAAAATGAGAGATTTCCACATAGCAAGGATATGTTGTCCTTCATCAACCAGATTTAAAACTGTAGTTCTTTTTAATATTTCAATTGTCTCTTTCATGGTTGTTAAATCATATCGTTTCAAAGTAGCAAGTATTTTTTTTTTGTATTGTCAAAATCAGGTTTATGACCAATTTCTAAAAAAAAAATGGGAAGTAAATACTGAGATGCTAATTTTTTGATTAAACACATTTCTATGTTCCTTAATTCTGACATTTATTCATCTAATGAACTGACCCACATAGCTTCTTGAGACTGCAAACATGAAAGTTTATAAACTCCTTGGCGTTCCAAAAATATTATATCTTTAGTTGTATATAAAAATCGCCAATTTTTTTGACAGTATAAAAAGTAGTCTTTATATTAAAATAAGATAGTTTTCTACTGATTTTATCAGTAACTCTTTTAATATAAGGTAAAATTACTATATTAAAAGAGAAATTGTCAATACTATCCTCTTTTATCATTTTACTTTTAATGTTATGTAAAGCCTTACATATGATTTTTTTTATTATAATTATTAGAAATTAAAATATTTTTTGTAAGTTCTATTTAATGAATAAGATATTTTTGAAGATCAATGAGTTTATGAAATTCCATGTTTGCAGTTCTCAAGAATCTATGTGTATAATATTGAAAAACATTTAAGGATATTATTAAGATCATAAAAGTTGCCTCAAAAAAAAAACTAAAATTTAATTTTTCTTTAAATTCATGACTGCACTTAGGATGAAATTACAGTATAAAAATAGCTGATTGTTTATTTATACCATCTTCTGCATATTTTTTTTTTTTTTTAAATTGCAGTAATTTTAAAAAAGTATTTATTTGAAAGTTTATAAACTTTTGGAAAAATGATAAAAAAATAAAAGACAGATATTATTATGGATATCAATTACTTTATTAAGTGTTGTCAAAATACTTGAATATTGCTATATGTTATAAAAAAAAAAATTTCTTTTAATTATACATAATAAAATAAAAATAAAATTGGTAATAAAAATAAATATTATTCTGACTAAAGAAATAATTCATGGTGTATTTAAATATAAAGTTATTAATGACAATATATCTGCATTATTATGTGATAATAATAATGTTTTCAATAGAATAAAAAAATGTATTTTCTGCTAGCATACATATTGATTTTGTATAGCTGATAATGATGCATCTGAAAGCTGATGAATTTCATGTGAACAGGAAAAAATATGGAACTTACCTATAGGAGATATTTTTAAAAAGGTAATACTACATTAATAATTATTATCCTGAAAAGCAACATAAAATAGACTGTATTTGAAGCACTTTCAACAACTGGATTCATAATAAATCTTCATATTTGCTTAGATTTAAAAGTCATTATTATATATTTATTTATTTGTGAAGTTACTCACCAAGGGAGAAAAACTTTCGGATGATACTGGTCGCATAGCAACCACAGAGAATAAATTTATAGTTGAAACATTGTACAGGAATAAAACTGTTTAGGTGAACTTTATGAAGAACAAACAAGAGTGTTAGTTTTAATATTATTTTACATATACTAACTATAATATTATGATTTATTGTTAGGATAGGAAAGATTGCATTTTAAATATTTTATTATTATTATTCTAACAACATTACTATTTTTTTTAATATTGTAATATTTTATATATTTTTTTGTGTAAACGTTTTTAAATTATAATGGTGTATACTGGATTAGTGATATTTTTGATTAATGTGTTTTTCTGCTAAATTTGGACCAGAAAACATCTAAGTAATGACTTGCAAGTGTAGAGTCACTACGTAATTTTAAAATTGTCAGTTATTATATGATGTATATTTATTTATTTATATTTCTAGAGTTGCTTGGAATATTTTTGAAATATTGATGTTATCATATGATTATGGGAATAAGAGTATGCGTGTGATGAGTACATATATAGATTTTTATTATTATTCTAAGATATAAGGTATGATTTAAAAATATATATATTCATACATATTTTATTTTTATTTTATAAAGTTTAAAAAATTTATTGATGTTCATAATTTTTCATAATTCTGTACTGAATGAACCATATTTGTATTTTTGTTGCTCAGTTTTAAGTGAATTATACCTTTTTTTCTTATAGTAGTTCTGGATTGATAGTATCAGATGTTAACTTTGTTATGAGAAATAATGATAGTTATTTTGTGATGTAGAATGTTAGAATTATTATGAAATTTAAATCGTTAGTGACATGGAAATATATAAAGAAGCCCTTGGATAACTTTTATGTAGGATATATGATGAAGATAAAAAAATAACATATTTTATCTTAGTACTTTTATGCAAGTACAGTTAACACAGTCCTGTGTCTTGTATGTATGTTCCTTTGACAATGATGCTTTTTTCATATTTTATAATAATCTTTAGAAGCTGAACAAACAACCTGAATATTATTTGTGAAGGTATTGGACATAAAAAGTCATACCTAATTTTTCACATTGTTTCCATGTGGAGTATTAATAATATATTTTATACTATTGAGTGTTTACTCTAGTAATTTCTTTATGTCCTAAGCATCACATCACATCACTATCTTAATTTCAACAGTTGGTACATTGTGTAGCATACATAATATTTTAAGAAAAGAAGATAATGATTAATTTTGGATTGATGTATTGTTATTTTTCAAAAGGAAAGAAGATAGGTTTCTCTTGTTTGGAATAAGATGAAATACAAATAAAATTGAATGTTAGTAGTGATATTAGAATTATAAAAAATCAAAAATACTTTTTTCATATTTTATTAAACAATTTTGATGATAAAAGAAATGACAAATAAACATCATATTTTTAAATAATTTTGATGTTTTTGATTTTAAACAAATCAATACATATTTTTAAAAGAAGAAAACATCAAAATGAACAACACAAAGTGTGATGAATGCTTGTATTTTGTGAATATTAATTTATATTATTTTTTTTTAAACATAAAACACATTTAAGGATTTGAAAATGGTGCCAAGCAATAGTATCTAGTGTAACATTAATATTATTTTTGTTAAATTCAATTATTATTCATGGAATAATCTTAAATTATATTTTCAAGATGAACATTATGTTAAGTATTTATATTTTTGTGCTTACTTAAAAAAGCTATATAATTTATTTGTGTAATTAGCAAACAATTTAATCTAACTAAGAAGTATAAGTTTAGATTACCTTTTATTTTATATTGTGTATATCAAATAATACATAATCCAGAGAGAATGCTTATTTATTTACTTTCGATTTTGTATAATACTGAAGAGTGTAACTCAATCTTATTTACTTAAATTTGTACTTTGTTAGATGTATTTAATGAAACTTGTAGATACTGTAAATTGGTTTGCTTTAATAAATAGTAACTGAAACACAAGATTATTACATACATGTGTCTATATATGTAATATACAGGGTATATGAACACAGTCTTTCATACCAGCCACACACTATCCACTCTATATCATAATGCTGATACACTTGAACACGTATATGTCAAAAAATAAATAATCACCAATAAACGTATTTCATGCATCACTTGTATATGTATTAAAGGGATTATGTACTTACATGAGGGGTCATATTGGCCTTAGGTCAATTTAGGTGTGACAAGAATCTTGGCATCAGGGTGGCTTTTGAGCATTCCATCATGATAATTTCAATTGGATGGACAGTTGAAGAGTTGTATTGAGAAGTATATTGCAGCCTGTCCATTAAAGTATGAAGAATGGCTATCTTAATATTTATCTGAGAACTTATAGCATATATGTGTAGAGATGGTAAACCAACTGAAGATTGCTGGTTTAGCATGAAATATCTATATTGATAGTTATTTATATTTTTAACATATATGTGTCCAAGTGTATCAGTATTATGAGATAGAGTGGGGAGTGATGGTTGGTGTGAAAGTATGTGATCACATACCTTATATATTTAATGAATAGTATAATAAATTTGTTAAAATTGTTTTTTTTTATTATAAATCTCTGTGTTATCTTCATTGATTTATTCACCACCACAAATACATGATTAACAGAATCCAAAATGAATGTGATACTTACACAGTATAAACAAATTATTCATTTTTTAAGAAATAATAATTATACAGAATATGGTATTTGCAATTTTTTTTATTTTGCAATAATATTATTATAGTCATAATTGATAACACAATTTACTATCTAAAATTTAATATTGCTTGTTGTCACATATATAAGATTATACCATATAAATATACCACATGACATATTAAAGAATTGTATTACTAATATTATAGTTATTATCACTATTATTAATTGTCATAGTATTATATAGTAGGTAGGATTAATAAGTATGTAACTATGAGTAAGGTATTTATTTATTATTTTTGTTATTATTATGAATTAGATGTAGTTAGTATGATCCAAATTTCCTTATCATACTTTGCTATGTTAGATATTTTAAAAGAGGTTAGATTTTTTTTTCAAGATCCTGAGATAGTTAAAATTATATTTTAATAAAATAAATTATAATTTAATTTAATAATATTGTATTAAATTACTTATTATTTCTAAAATCATAAGAATGCTATGAATTTAATATTATTTGAAATAATAGGGAGGGTAGTGTCCTTATGCCATAGAGATTGTATACTGTGGGAAATAGGCTCAATGTACATTATTACAGCTTTAACTTCACTAAATTATCTTAAGATTATATTAATGTTTTATTAGTTAATTTTTCAGAAATCAAATCATATATTATGTATTAATCACTTAGAGCTAGTTTAATGGTAGAAACTATTACAGAATATCTTTAGTATTTATTATATCAAGATAATAAATATTTTAGCCAGATAATTATTATTTATTTGAGCTAGTTATATTTTCTATATTAAGTATCAAATTGAAAGTAAGAGTGCAATAATTCAAATTACACAAATCTCTTATTTTAATGTTAGCAGGTGGTCTATTTATTAACTGCATTTTATTCCTGTTAATAAAAATTGCCTCTTTATTTTTTTCTTTTATTATGGTTTCTCTCTTCATGAATAATTATCATATTTTCAAAATCAAATTTAAATTTATATATACATTTATTTTCTGATCTAAACAAAACTGAATGAGACATTAAATCACGATTATTTTTACTTTTTACATGCTTATATAACAATTCATGCTCCTCAATATCTTCTCAATACTGCACCTACATTCACCTATATATGATAGCATACAATCACAAAAAAATGATTTATGACATTACTTTTATACATTAACAAGTATGATATTCGTACAATTATTGACTGATGTATTAATAATGTTTAGAATGTAAAATGAAGCATTAAACACATTCTTATATATGGATCCTTAAAATTTTTCAGTTGTGGACATGAAATAAATGGAATAGATATCCATTGTTTACTATTAATATTTTTTACATCATTATAACTTTTTTTTTTAATTGACATAAAATATTGCTTATTTGATCCATTTTATAACCAACATCAATCAATTCCTTGATAAATATCTCAATATTTTTTTAGATTATCACTTTGGTTATGAATTTTTTTTTTTTATTATTCCGAAACAAAGAAGATATAAAACTTGCCATCGTATGCATCATTGGTACTTTTGATTTACAATTTATATATCCTCTTTTTGCAATTGCTTAATTATTAACTTATAATATAATATACTGTTATCTCTTGTAATAATTAAAATTAAATATAAAGTAATGTAAAGTTGATCGTACTTATTACAATTCTGCTTCTCATATTCTGACATATTTCTTTAAATTTCTGGCAGATAATTATGCTCCTTCCTCATTAATTAGTATATTACCAAAATCCATGGATATATAATATGTTTCCTGTTGTCTGTTGCCCAGTAGGGGATTTTATATCTATGAAAATATGCCCATAAATGATTTCATTCTATTATATAATGTGACTACATTTTTTTTTAATATTACAGATATTATTCAGGAGAGGAAATATTAATTAAATGAAGCAATATTCATTATAATATGAAAATCACTATTAGCAAAATAGGTGAATGAATAACCATTAATTAATATATCTTATGTTTATTGATTAAGGTCCACTCATCAGCAGGGAGAAAGATCAATATAGATGAGTCAATACCCACCTGGCATATGCAGTGAGATATTTTTCACTGTCACCTCATAATGGCATTTTTAAAAATAAGTGCTTGTTTTATATCTTATTTAGGTTTATCATTTTTTTATCAAAAATAAACTTTATTATTCCAAAAAAAGAAAAAAAATATTATACATTGTATGATACAATCAATTGGCAAATTAAAGTTCAATAGACAAATTCTATTAAGTGTTCACTATTAAATAAAATAGGTAGTTTTATTATAATGGATTATATATATATATATATATATATATATATATATATATATATATACCATTATGGGGACAGTATATATATATATATATATATATATATATATATATATATATATATATATATATATATATATATATATACCTATAGGTGACAGTATATATATATATATACCTGGTTCTCATTTTATGTGTTAGATACGTTCCTCAGAAAATGTGCACAAAACAAATCGTACAAAATTAGACTTAACTTAACTTAAAAAATGGGGTACATGGATTGTAATTTTCAGAATTCGCATAAAAGCAAAGCAACAATGAAAAATTATTTTACAATACACATTAAAAAATAAGCAAATAAAGTATGACTAATAAAAAATTAAACACTGTAGTTTAATAAATAAAAAAGTAAAAAATGTTTATCTTGTATTATTTTTTTCAATTATTATTTAAAGGTCATCTATAACTTACAATTCAGTACAATGTGCTGCTGTTAGGATCCACCGTTCATTAATGATAGCCCCTCCACAAATATGTGATCCATAATTTTGTATTGAGACCTATATATATAAAAAATTAAAATATTCAATATAAAACAAAATTGCAATAGTCAAGTCACAATAAATATAAAAAAAAAAAAAAAACAAAACAAGTTTAATTACTTTATATATATATATATTAAATTAAAAAAATTAAAACAATAATAAAAAAATTTTTTAAAGATAACAAAAAATTTTTTTATATATTTCCCAATTTTTTAAATATATATATATATATATATATATATATATATATATATATATATATATATATATATATATATATATATATATATATATATATATATATATATATATATATATATATATATATTGTATGAAAGGAAGTACAAGTAGCTGGGTTAATATATTAAAATTATGCATTATCTGTTAGTAAAAGGGTGTTAGATTCATCAAGTATTGGTGGTATAGTGTTTAGCATAGCTGTCTTCCAAGCAGCTTCCCAGGTTTGCTTCCAGGACAACACATTTGACATATGAAAAAAGGGAGTGTTTGACTACTTGTAAAAATTTGAAAGAGCAGATATCGTGCATAAGATGCATATGTGTGGATGGCAAAGGAGGCAATTCACATAGTAAGTTTATTAAAATCAATTTCATTTCCAGGACTTAAGATTTGCCCATATATAAGCATTTGGGTTGGAAAGAATGAGTGGATTCATTTTATTCTTTCATACATACTATATCTCGTCTTGAGAATGAAATTAATTTATTATTAACACTCATAGTAAAAAGCGCATGTAAAATAGCTTGAGAAGGCTGATCTTTGAATGTATTAAAATCAGTTTCATATATGTAATAAACTATCGGTTTGTTAGTAAGTTCATTACCTCTAAAATATTGTTATTTAAGTATCTAAAATAGTGAGCCTATTATTTAATAAAGAATTGTGTTAGTAATGGTATAAGAAAAGAAGATTGTTTATTAATTATTTAAAAAAATATTTTAAAATATGTAACATTTTGAGGATTAATAATATTTTAAAAAGAAATTTTTGATTTTATCAGTTATTTAGTTTATTTTATTTATAAATTATAAAAATTAATCAGAGTTATTAAAATTACTAGAAACTATCAATTAATATTTAAGTAGTGCTTTCTTGTAGTAGTCAGAATATTTGTTACCACAGGCGTATATATATATATATATATATAACTAGATACTTATTCTGCCAATTGATTCATTTTGTAACACCTCAGCCATAAACTATATATATATATTATTTTTAACTTAATAATAGTAATAATTTTTAGATTTTTTTTTTTTTATAACTCGTATGTGTTGCAAAATTCAAACAGGTATTGAATCGTTTACACCTAATAAAATCAGAAATTTTAGGAAAAAATATCAATGATGCTTGCTAAAAACTGCTGTTCTTTATTAAGCAATCACATAATTACATAAATTTTACATACTCAGGACTGCAGTATGTACAAATACAAACTAGGCTTATTTTTATGTTGTTGTGTTTTCACTGTAAAATAGGTGAGAATCTACCAATTTGTAGGATAGTATGGAAATTGTCTGTGAGTTCTACATGTGTTCTGGATTTGTCTCTATATAGTTTTGTGTCAGGTGTATGTCTTGAGTTCCTTTATGGCATAATGAACAAGAGCTACTTAACTTGGTTGTGAACAACTAGTCTGTTGCTGCTGTAAACTTTGAATATCTGTGCTGATATTATAGTTGACAGTTTTTGGTCATGGTTTGAGTGTATTTATTCTTTATGAAAGGTAGATGTTAATTGAGCTATGTTGTCACATGATGGGTATTTAGTTTATAGAGTCTAGGTCCAGTATCAACATGTCAACCACATCTGTTTTTATGATTTTTTAAGATTCTGAGTTTTTTTTTGTGGCATGTGTATGTTTTTTTTTCATAAACAATTTTGTGGAGATGGGTAGATAACTGGTATAGGTAGTAAATATGGAATAATTGTCTCCATGATATGTGGTGAAGTTTTATTATAAATAGACTCATCATATTTGCAGTTATGATTATGAATAAGAGCTTCTGGTGTAGTATTATTTCAAACAGTGTTGGCTTTGATTATTGCATTAGGAGTAGTTTTAAAAATAATATTATGTGATTCAGGGAATGTTTGTACACCATCTAAATTGTAACAGTTATCATTATCATTACCTACTTCATGCAGTCTTAAATCAGTAGGTGGTGGAGTAATGTAGAGTGTGGATGAGTCTACAGAATAGGTAGTATGTCCAAGGATAAAAATTTATGTATGTAATTTTGGAAATATTAGCCATTGGCTTTTCTTTGTTAACTTAGGGATTTATGTGATCAGCTGTATTTCCGGAAGATCAAGTTTCTAGAATAATATATTGCTCCACATAATGAACTAACTAGTGAAGAAGTAGAACAGGGGATTCAATTCTCTGATATCTAGACCTAATGTAGCTTCTTGATCAAGAATTTGTGTTGGAATTATGTTTGAATCTATATCATGGTGCAAAAGTAATTTGAAATCACAGATGTTATAAGCTATGGGTATAAGGGTATCCTTTAAATACATAGGGTGAACAACCATAACTTTGCCAACAGGTTGCATTATAGACTGATAATCTTGAAAAGTGTATGCCAAGTGAGTGTTTTGAGTATGACTGTGATATAGTTGTAGCTATTTGAATCCATTTTAAATAAAACAAAGTTTTCAAGAGTTTTTATGTAGGTTCTAAATTGGTCTGTCAGTATGGTCTGAAATAAAGGGATTATCAAATAACTGGGATTTGTATAATATGCAATATGTGCAATAGTATCCCATAGCCCATATAAAGATATTGCATCAAATTAGAAATTGCTTAGAAAATTTATATAGAGAAATATTTACGAAAGTGGCAGATAGAATTATGGATCTAGTAGAAAAAATATTTTAAAAGTTGCAAATAATCATATTGGTATTGAGTTGTTAAATTTTTGTTTGCTACCATAAAAGCATGTGTTTTCCAAACTGATATTGAGGTGCAGTTACCTGATGTCACTAGGCATGGTTTGTCAATGGATTGGAGATAGCTTGGGAATAGTTGACATATTGTTACTTTTGTTATTAATATCTATTGGATTATTACTTTTTCTATTGAGCAGTTGAGGCTTAATTTATAATCATTAGCATATGTTTATATATATATATATATATATATATATATATATATATATATATATATATATATATATATATATATATATATATATATATATATATGGAGTTGTGGGTTAGTGAAATGAGAAAAGGTTGACATATTACATTTGTCATTTTTAATTACTGGATTATTATTATGGTCCATTTGGTTGTATTATTATTATTATTATTATTATTATTATTATTATTATTATTATTATTATTATTATTATTATTATTATTATTATTATTATTATTATTATTATTATTATTATTATCATTTCATCATCATCATCATATTATCATCATCAAAATCATCACCATTATCATAATCATCATATGGAAGAAAATCACTGCTGGATTTGTAAGATTTAAATGCTATTGTACTCATTGTTGGGACATATATAGCATTCATTGAGTGTGTATGGATGAATAAATGTAACCTCTGTAATTATTTAAGACTTTATTATGGTTTCATATTTAAAATCACAAAGTTAATTAATAGCATAGTTAATAAATTTTGAGATTTAATAAATCATAACTTCTAATAAGTAAGATTTAATTAGTTATTATTGCAGGCTTCTAGAAAAATAATTAATAGATGGCTAGTAGAGCAAAAGTTATGAGTTGACAGCAAGATATATATATATATTACCCTTTTCATTAGGGCAGTGTGTGCTAAAAATCTCAGTTTTTTTAACAAATTTAAATTATAAAAAAAATAGGTATTCTTATTGTCATAATAATGTCTAAATAGATTAAAACTTACTAACATAAGTACATAGAAAGCTAAAAATATTTTAAAGCTATTTTAAAAGGTAAGATGATAATAATAATAAAGCAGAACAATTTAATATTGTATTGTTGGAATAACTGGTATCAGTTATATTTTTTAAAAAAATGTATTGTATAGCTTGTTAAATAAACCTTCAAAAAACCATTAATTTTAGGATGGATAATGCTTAATATATTTGAATAAGTTATTAAATTTATCTTTAGTATTAAGTTTAAATTGTACAAAAAATATTTATTAAAGTTCTTCATATCTTAAGATGTATTAAATGCTTTAATTTTAGTAATGATTATACAAAGATCAAAATTTATTATTCTAAATTTTATTATTACATTTAATATTTTAATATATTATTATTATTATAATCATCATCATCATCATCATCATCACCATCATCATCATCATCATCATCATCATCATCATCATCATCATCATTATCATTATTATTATTATCATTATTATTATTATTATTATTATTATTATTATTATTATTATTATTATTATTATTATTATTATTATTATTATTATTATTATTATTATTATTATTATTATTATTATTATTATTATTATTATTATTATTATTATTATTATTATGTACTTAAATATTTATTTAGTTGATCCCAGACAGTAAATTCAAAAATTGGTATGTTTGTGTGGAATGCCAATCTCATGACTGTTAATTTATGTGTATTGTGCTTGCATAAGTTTTAGAGAAGTTTTCATTTTTTCTCTGAAATCATTTATACAACTGAAACATTTTATACATGGTAAGATATTTAATAAGAAGTCTTATTTAATTTTTAAAGATATTCTAAACAACTAAATATTAAATAAATTGCTACATTTGAATTAAAATTTTATATTTTTTGAAAATATTTAAAAAAGGGGGAAGTACATTGAAATTAGGGCTGGTTTGAATTCTGTATAAAAGGTTTCTTTGACTATTTTAAGATTTTTAATTAGATAGTGTAAAAGGAAGTGTAATAATATAAGTAGAGGTGGGTGTTGTAAGTAAAATAAAATTATGTATAATTAATATGTTTGTTACTGTTTATGATAATATAAGATTAATGTTTTGTGTAAAGGTGGAGTACATCTAAGGGATGATTGATCACTTACGGGGGGGGGTAAACATCATCAATATTATTTTACCTCTTAACTTGTAAACTTTTATACAAAATATGATGCAATATTTATTATTATTCCCTTTCAATCTGTGTATTGCTCCACCACAACCCCTTAGGCAGACAATAAAGTACTCAATATATATTTGTATCCAAGCCAGCAGATATATGTGTGAAATATATCTAACTGACAACATTTGAAGAAAACAGATTTCTGCTCGGCTGTTGAATTCAACTCCTATCATTCAAAACTATTTATTTGTTTTTGGAGTAAATCCTGGGTGACAGTTATCTACAAGACTAACATGTTTTGAAATACAGCAGACTTAATTGAATGCCTAAGTTAAACAATGACTAGCTCAGTCTCTTATAATGCAATAACAATTTATTTATTTGACTAGAGGTAAAGAATTGACTGACAAAGTTAAGTTTAATGGTAAGTTATTTGACTAAATATTTAGTGTTCTAATTTAACTACTTTTATAGAAACTGAATTAAATGAGACAATGACTTTCCACTACCTCAAACACACACATATTATAGTAAAATTTATAATATGATATAACAAAAATATTAAATAATACAAGACATTTAAAGTATATGAAATCAATATAAAATATACTAATTTATTCGCATACACTGCATTTAAAAACACACCCATCAACAGTTCTTTATGCATGTTATAGAGTTTGTTATTATTTAAACTCAGAGGCTTCAAACTATTGCAATGACTACCCTACATAGAAACATGAATATTATATGTATTACCTTAGATTTGAACATCAACTTCTTGCTGGTTGTAACTTCAATTTAATATTTTTACAACTGGTTGGATATAGGGTTTTCTTGAAAAGGTTTAATGCTTATTATTCCAATGTATTTTTCTTTAAGATATTTATATATTGAAAGAAGATTTTAAGTTGTTAGACAGGCATTACTTTTCATAGGCAGGTTGGCTGTTCCATCAAACTCGTTTGGAGCACAGTCATATGTTCCTAAAAGCTGCTCAATGCTTCAAGGTCTCTGATTCTGGATAGATAATAGATTGACTGAACTGCACTCTAAACTGATTGAACTGAACTATTATCTCAACTGAGTGACCAATGAAAAACTGGACTATTTATTGAGATGACCTGTTGTTATTTTGATAATTGGTGTTTATGCCCACCGGTTATAGTTGTTGTCGAAATTTCTTCCTTGTTTTTAATTGCATTCCTCTGATAAGCATTTAATTAGGGGTTTTCATTTAATAGCCATTGTAAATTTCTTGTAATTGTAATTTTTTTTTAACTTAGAAGGCATCACAAAACATGTCGTTTAGTGATTTTTAACATAGCAGACATCACAAAACTTGTTACAATATTTTCTTAACCTTCATATATTATTTTCAACTCTTTCACATTTTTTACACTTAAAATTATTTGAACATTTATGCACATATATTTTTCATTCTAATAAATCACTATTTAGTTTTAAGATTGCCTTTTTTTCTTTAAATCGAATGAAAAGGGAGATATTTTATTTCATGTAAAGATTTATATTTTAAGTTTTAAGTTATATTTCTACCCCCTTTTAATAAATATTTTTTAACAAATTGCTTTAAAAAAAACTCTTTAACTTCTCATTTTACGTTTAGACAACAAACTATGTTTTATTTAATAAAAAAAAGTTTTTAGATTTTTATAACTAATTATTGAAATATTCACATTTTTATGATAATATTATTATAATATTTTTTTAGCCAAAAATATATATGTACCACTACGATATTGGTATAATCAGTGTTCAGTTTGTGTTAGAAATAAAAAATATTCATACTTTAATGGACAGGTTTCAATCTACTTCAACCTCAACCTTATCAGACATCCATGTCATTGAAAATTTAATGATGAAATCCCAAATTCCATGCTGATGCCAATATTATTGTGAGTCCCATGTTGACCTCAAATCACTCTGACTTCTCATGTATAGGATTGTATCCATTAAATACATAGAATAAAGATGGGCAGGATCAAGCTTGAAGTGTAAATATTTGAAAAACAGACACTGTTCACAAACTTGGAGAATACTTGTAAGTATAGAGGATTTTAACTCAGATTTATAAGTACCCTTCAATTATTCATACTATCTGATACAAGTGATACACATGATAACACTCATGTAGAAAATAATAATCACCAATATATATATATATATATATATATATATATGTGTGTGTGTGTGTCATGCTAAACCAGCACTCATCAGTTGGTCCAGAAAATCATCTCCCACACATATATTACATTAGTGTTCAGTGTATATTAAGATATCAAATATTCATACTTTAATGTACTTCAACCTTAACCTTTTCAGCAATCCATATTAAAGGAAATCTGAGGGTTAAAACCCAAATTCCATGCTGATGCCAATATTATTGTCATGCCCATGTTGACCTTAAGTCACTCTGACCCCTCATGTATAAGATTGTATTCATTAAATACATAAAAGATAGATGTTCAGCATACAAGCTTGAAGTGTAAATATTTGAATACCAGGCACTGTTCACAAAATTGGATCAAAATTGTACATATAGGGGGTTTGAACTCAGATTTTAATCACTCTTAAATTATTCACACTATCTCATACAAGTGATACAGATGAGCACACACATGTAAAAATATAAACACCAATATAAGTATTTCATGCGAAATCAGCAGTCATCACTTGGTCCAGATTATCATCTTCCACACACACATATACAATTAGTGCTCAGTTTATATTAACATTTTTAATGATATGGATGGTTGAAATGGTTGAGGTTGGAGTAAATTGAAATTTGTCCATTAAAGTATAAATATTTGAAAACATTATATATATATATATATATATATATATATATATATATATATATATATATATATATATATATATATATATATATATATATATATATATATATATATATATATATATATATATATATATATATTGTAATGGAATGTATATGAGAAGAAAATAATGCTCCAAACATTGATTGACAAATATAAGAGATTGGAATATATATATATATAAAGAAAAATCTTAACAATCTAAATGAATCCAATTGTTGAAAAGCCAAATATAATAAATTGTATAATTTAAATGAAGAAAGATAAAATTATTCCAACTATATTTATTTAAATTGTTTATATGCTATTCCAAAAAGCTATACATGAAATAAATCCAAAATCATACAGAGCAATAATAAGACCTAACCTTATAATTTATTCTCAGGGTTAATTTGATTAACTAACAAAATATACACTAGAAACAAAAGGAATTTTATTTTATCTAATATACACATCAAATAAGTAAACTTATGTATATCTAAACATAACAATGATCATTAACTTGCATAAATAACCTAAAAACTAAATATTAATTGAAATCCGAATTTATTCTCTATTAAGTTATGAATTTAATAAACTTCATAATTACTCTGGCACTAAAACAAAAAAAAAATAATAAATAAAATATTAATACTCTTCCAAATAAAATACAAAGGCATTACTTATAAAACAAATACAGCATCCTTTGTTTCTATATCATGGTTTGATTTTTAAGTACTATCAGTGTTTTAAATAGTTTTTAAATACAAACCCAAATACAAAAAAAAATACCTCTATACATGCGATTAGTATATATATTAAATAGACAAGGAACTATTTGTGTTCAAGAAGTATACATTAATATAAACACAAATTAATATTTATATTTTCCAAATATTCTAAATTAAAAATAATAATAATTAAAAATAAAATTATATTATGTACAGCAAATATATAAATTGTTGTTTATATTTGCATAAGAATTACTATATAAAGTGAAAATGAAAATACATAAATAAATAAGTGAATAACTGACTGGTAAAATATTGTAAATTAATAAAATAGATAATGGATATGCTCTCAAAGCTAGGTTAATCGATTAAGTATCATTACATCAAAAGATATCGAAATTTACTCCACTACATTATAAAAGTTATATATATATATATATATATATATATATATATATATATATATATATATATATATATATATATATATATATATATATATATATATATTATATTCACTTTTGGACTATACTTATCTCTACAAGCATTTAATAGACTTTTTTATTATTTACAACGAGGCTCACTCTTGCCTATAAATATAACATATCTTTGACTAACTAGTCATTTAATGCTATCTTATAACTTAATATGAATTTGGAACTTATTTCACCTCATTTTGTTATTTGTTATTTTATATACGTACACAAACACGATATATATATATATATATATATATATATCGTGTACAATATATATATATATATATATATATATATTGTAACGAAAGAAATTATTAATTATTAAGATATATATTTATTATGCTTATAGTTTAAGGCATTTGTAACGAAAAGGAATAAATAAAGATGAACTGACAAAAAGGCTGTTACTTTATAACTGATTATAATCTATATATTGATGAATGATAAAATGATAGCTGCTATAATTCAATAACTAAACATTAAACAGGATATATGATATGCTCTAGCGGTTCATCATTTGTAACAAAGTAAAATTAAATGATAAATGAATTCACTGTGTTAGCTAAAATACAATTTATAATTAAATAAGGGTGATGCTAACATATAAATAAGAACATATGCATATCATGCTCTATCTGGGTGTCTATTTCTAATTAATTAAATATAACATTATAACCCGTTTGCAACTATCCTAAACATTAATTCTGTTACACTAATAATAAAATAAATAAATGATCTCATTATTCCACATAAAATAACCAAATAAAAATTAAAAATGTCATCATTAAAGATTTGAAATATTTAGATATTGGGAAGCCATTTGAACAATAAAACATACTGGCCATTGTCATCAAATAAAAGAATATTAAATATAGCAACTGAATAAAATTATCCACTGTGAGATCCCTGGAGTGCATTTTGCTTATCTCCAATACTAGGTTCTTTTAACAAAGAATCATTTCTATTCTTCTTTCCAACCATATAGGACACTTCATGGTCATATAAACACACCGGTGCTATTCATGACAACATATAAAAAATATCATATAAAGTTAATATTATGAAGTTGGAAAGGGATTAAATCACTTTTTATTCAGTTTAGCTAAGTATATGTGTTTTCCCACGAGAGTGCCACTAGATTGTTTTAAATCTAGATAAATATCTGTTTAGAGTGTACTGAGTTCAAACTCATTCGGTACATTTTTATCACACATGACTTGGATGACTAATGAAAGAAAAACAATGACACTCTTATATTTTACTCATGTCAATAAAATTATAAGATCGCCATATCACCAAATTTATATATATATATATATATATATATATATATATATATATATATATATATATATATATATATATATATATATATATATATATATATATATATATATATATATATATATATATATATATATATATATATATATATATATATATATCAAAACTCATAGATATTGCTAGCTCATTTTACGTATATTGATGAACAGAAAAGTATAATCCTATTAATGTCTTCTAAATAAGCATCGTGAACTTCATTATTGATATTGATGGCCATTTAACTAGATTATTTATCACAATATAAAGGTAATAATGATGATGATAATAATGATGATATCATAATAATAATGATAATAATAGTGAAAATGATACCGGCCACAGCTTTATAATGAACTCGAAACAATAAATTTATCTTTACAAACTCATAAACACTTTTTAAAATCATCCCTTGTCAAACTGGGATGAAATTAATACATTCACTAGCATTTACATGAGTTTATGTTTATTTACTAAAATAATTTTATAGTTAAAACCAGGATTTAATAATACTAATGATGATGACTGATAATCACGAATCTATATGCATGATATTCAACTTTCTATAAATCCTTATTTACTAAATATATTAATTATGTTAAACATTACATTTAATGATTATAATTTATTAATGATGATGGTGATCATAACTCATGTACAGTACCATGTTTAAAAGGTGTTTTAATCAATGATACAATATCCATCTTTGATGAGGATGATTGAAACTCATGGACACAACATAATTTTAGCTTTCTTTATACATATATAATTATTAAAATTTGGTTATTATCAAGCTTAATCCTTAAATACCTAAACATAAATCAACATTCTAGCTTACCCAACATTTTGCGAGCGCTTAATATTTGCAAGTGATTGCTCAATATTTACGAATGATGATTCTTAATATCTGCAAGCGATGATGATGATGATGATCATTTAAACAATAGAATTAAGAAAAGAAAAATACAACAATATTTTTAATAAGAACTTGGAAACCAATTAAGATATATAATTATATTTTATTACTATATATAATTATATTTTATTACTACTATTACTGTTTCTTTCTTTAAAATCAAATGTACTATTTAGATAAATGGCTTATTATTACATTAATTCAATATAGAACTAATACAAAATTTTATAACAAGTTCGTCATTTTGGATAATTTTAAAATAAGCTGGCTTAAAATGACATTTAAAAAAATATATTTCATGGAATGCTTACTTAAGACTTTCCTAACTTATTATATCATAAAAATAAATTTCATATGTAACTTGTGTTTTATTTCACTTCCATTCATATGTAAGCCTTGCTTTATAATTTCTCATATTTAAACTAGTTATGTATAACCTATTTTTTTGATGTGTTTGTATAAGCAGTTACACATGCACACATTCGGTAATGTTAACATATATGTTTAAAATGTATACCTCTATATTAGAGATTAATACATAAATTACATATATAAAAATATTCTTGCAACCTTTTAGCAAAATAAAATAAAATACCTTATATCAATTTTAATATGCAACAAGATTAAAAAAAAAAAAACATTATAAATGCATATATTTATAGGTTGCTCATTATCATAACAAATGAAGAACAATAAATAAAAACTTTTCAATATTACAATATATAATATAAAAAAATAATAAAAAAATAATGAAAATTTAAGTTTAAAGATTTAAACTGTGTTTTATGTTATGTGATATTGAGAATAACTATCGATAAACAAGCCTTTAATGTTTCTGTATCAAAGAAAAAAAAATGCTTTGAACAATAAATTAAGGTTTACTTTTAATAAGTAATAATAAAAGATATGTTAAAGAAAGTTCATAGTTACCCAATTACTTTCACTTCTTTTAAATGTCCTGAGTTTGAATTTTCAGACTGCTTGTCTTCGCTCCATTTAAAAAAAAGTTCTTGCAGATACTTTTAAGATGACTTGCTTATTTCTTCAATTTTAAAATTATTTATTGTTGATACTTTTGATAACGCTGAATTCATTGACTGGTTTCCTACTATCATTTCAAAAAGAGTTATTTCAAACACTTTTATATAAGTATGAACTGGTGGATTTGCTTGTCTCTCCCATTTAAAAAAAATCATTTTAGACACTTTAGATGACTATGAGGAAAATTTTAACAAAAAATTTGGTTTATAGCTTCAAACCTGGCTATATATATGGCTTTCAAACCTGGCTATATATATATGGCTTTTATCCATCTTTCCTTTCTTCTTGGCTCTTGTCAAAGATGATAATGAGATGACATTTTTGGCTGATTTTAAATTTGTCCATTCTTTTGGTTACTATGGACCGGTATATGGCTCCAAAGTAGACCAGTGATTTAACCCATTCTGTATTAATCAGGAAGCAGAAACAATGTTTTTAGCAATGCAAATTAATTGTATTATACACAGCAAAATATATTAATATCATTTCATAAAACTGTTAATATCTTCTTCCAATAAATTCAATTGTGTTCCATTTTTTCTTCTTTATCTTAATCTTGCTGGGAATTACTTATATATATGCACATCTTCGTCTATACTGACTTTAAAACAAGGAGCCATTTTTTTTCTTCCTCACTTTTTTTAAAGAGTGAAAAAAAATCTAATTGCTCACTCTCTTTTTCATAACATTAAAAAAGTGACTGTCACATCTCACCTTCAATAACATTGAAAAAATTGACTGCCCATTAAATATTGAAAAAAAACTGACTGATCTTAGTAATATTCATGATTGACTTTGTTTTAAAACTACATATTGTTGGATCACTCTCCTCCAAACAAAAAAATTGAACTGATTTCTTCAATATTATTTTACTCGGTTTTTATTTCAAATTTCTGACCAAAAAAAGGCTAGCTGCAAATCATGTTATCTTGAGACAAACAAAGATCAAAAGTTTCACAAGTTTGATGGTCTGGCACAATTTTACAAGGAAATTAATAATCACATTTTATTACATCAAAGCAGCCCTTTTATAAAAATAATCTTAGACACAGATAACACAAACAATAAAGCTGGTAATCTATAGTCATTAGAAATAAGTGTAAAAGCATTTTTGTTTTTATACAGACATTTTCATTCTTTTACACTCTTTTGCATGTGTACATTTTTTAATCTCCTAATCTACTAATCTGATCACCTTATTTTACATGTTCTTTCTAATCTGCTTTATTTTAACAAAATTAATGTTAAATAATTTAACACCTTATTTAATAAGAAAATACAATAAATCAATATTAAATATTATTACCTTCTCTCTCTACAACTGCTTATTCATTAACTATTTATATATATATATATATATATATATATATATATATATATATATATATATATATATATATATATATATATATATATATATATATATATATATATATATATATATATATATATATATATATATATATATATATATATTAATATTCGAATGCATTCTAGTTAAAGTGAAGAAACTATCATGTTAGAGAAAATTGTCAATTCTTAGACTCATATATATTATTAGCTTTCTAAAATTTCTTTCTTTGAAAAATAAATAAATAAATTGGAATGTTGAATCCAATATATGTTGTTTCCACATTGTTTTTAAATTTACCATTGTAGATTTTTTTTTAGATAGATAACATAAATTTCAATATGATGGAATTTATATGTTGAGCCATTGCTTAATTTCTTTTAATTGCTAGGATAAATTCAAGATCACATCTCTTGAACTGCAACAGTATTTTTATTCACTCTTCCATTATTAAGGTATTTATATCCAATAGATTATTCAAATATTCTCAAGAATGGTGATTCTGAAGAAACAAAGTACAACTAATTTTATCCTTCAGTTTTTTTTTAATAACTATCTTAATAATGGCTTTTTTCTGTTGTTGCTGTTGTTCTCATGTGCACCAGAAAATGCAGTTTTGAAAACCATTGTTACATATGTTTTCTTTTAAACAATTAACATTAAAAAAATAAAAAATATCAATCATATAAAAAATATTAAATCGAAATATATTTATCAATCATATAAAAAATATTAAAAATCGAAATATATATATATATATATATAACTTTTTACATAAAATATCTAAAATTAAAAACAAATAAAGAATACTACCATCCATGGTGCCTCTCCTTCTTCACTCAGATTTCCACCAAATATGCGCTTAGTTCTACTATTAGGAAATTTTCTACAATTAGGATGTGATGCTGTTGCAATGATGTCAGGTTCATGAAGCCAATTTTTTTTATAATCGTAAGACACTGAAATAAGTGTTTATTATCATTATTTCTATCAAATATTTGTCCTTCAGTTTGAAATAGGATTTTATTACTGACAAAAATTGATGAAATAAATTGTATTACTACATTTAAAGATAGAACACTATTTCTTAGAGAATAGAAATGAGATAAAATCTTC
Organism: Epiperipatus broadwayi; assembly: GCA_028023455.1. NCBI lineage: Eukaryota > Metazoa > Onychophora > Udeonychophora > Euonychophora > Peripatidae > Epiperipatus > Epiperipatus broadwayi. The sequence goes on from JAQFVV010006234.1 coordinate 2,485,787, forward strand.
TTTTTAAAAAAAATCACTACATATTTGAGGTTCAATCATAACAAATTAGATATGATAAAACAATAATACAATAATTATGTTTAATTATATCTTGCCAATTATGGTATCATTTATAATACAATATGTGGACATGCTAATCTCTGTTATGACCCCAATTAATTAGGTAGCTTTTGTAATTGATTGAAAATACACAAAGCCATGATAGCACTAATTTAAAGTGAATAAAAATGTAGATCAATCGTTGGTTAACCCTTGCAATAAAATAAAAAAGAAACCTATAGTTTGTCATGGTTTATAACTTAATAGAAATATAATTAAATAAAAAATAATGTTGATGTTATAAAATTGTAAAGATAATAAGATCTTTATTTGTTCCTATAAATTTATCATACTCATAGTATATAAATAAGTATACAGCCCAATAATTAATTTTAAATTCCATTTTAATATAACGATAAATAAAACTTATTCATTCTATAATTGGGTATAAATTTAATATAAGCCATCATATTATTTGTAACAATATATAATACAGTAAAATGAAAAATAATTATTTATACATAATTCAATCATGCTATGCTCTTATATTCACTTTGCTCTTGCCAATTTAGTTAACTGTAATAAAATTAAATAATTAACAATGAAATAATTCCCTATTAATCCATTAGATAATTCTTAATATGTATTATCCATTCATATCACTGTATAAAAATAACAGTGGATTTTTATGTGTTATTTACTTAAGTACAATTAATTAATCATATCAAATTGTTTTAAATTTTCTGTAACTAAATCAAAGATTTGTATATTATATTAAACAAAACAAATAAAAAAAAATTAGAATTTGTTATAATCAATTATGATTATTAACATTTAATAAATAATAAGATTGATAAACTACCTTAAATAAATATAAATGTTATTAAAACACATCATTCTGATGTATGACAAACAAAGATAATACTATCCACTCTGTAATTGAATACAATTTGAGTCTTAATGATCAACCTATAAATCAATATACTGATTATTTAAACTTTAATAATTTAAATAAAACATTCAAATTATAAATTATGATTATCATATAAAGTTTTTATCTACTCAGATTAAAACCATAAAATTCAATACAAAAATATAATGTAATCATACTCACTTTTTAATATTGGAATTTGATTTCTGAATTATGTTTTCTAGTCAATTCAATTACATTTTAACATATATTGTTTATCTGTTCACATTAAAATGTTATTACACAATAAATTTGTTTGCACAACAAGAGAACAATTAATTAATTTAGTTAGATTTATGTTAAATTAAAATTTATTGTTAAATAAATATATATTATATATAATAATGGATCATAAAAATATATGTATATACATATAATATAACTGTATATATAATATTTTATTGACATTAGTTTGGTATCTACATAAGTAATTGTTTATTAGTTTCTAATTTTTTAATAACCAAATATTATATAATATATGTCTATGAATGAGTTGAAAGCTGTTCCTAATTTCTAAAATATAAGAAAGTTAAAAATATATTTTCAAATATATTTTATGTCAGTATATATAAATCTATTTTTGTTGGTATAAAAATGAAAACAAAATAAAGTTAATACTTAATGTGATCAAATGGATTAACACTTGCAATATTACAGATATATTTGAAGGTAAATTTTATAATCATTAAACAAATTAATACTTTAAAGTCAGATAATTACTATAACAAGATTTAAATTTAAACATGATTAAAGAAAGATATGTCATAATGCTATATGTGAATAGATAATTAATTACATTTGTACTAACCATCCAAAAAATAAAATAATAGACAAAACCTATACCTCAGTTTTAAGTAATTAATTAATAATTATTAATATATTACCAATATTATTATTATTATTATTATTATTATGGTATAAAACCTTACCTAACTTTGTAATATAAGTAACATTTTATGGTATTTAAACAATCATGAGGTTAATGGTGAACTACAAACGTAATGAGATTTAGCATTGGATTAATACAAAGTCTTGTTTCAATGGTATTTATTATTGCAAAAGATTGTATTATGAAATATTAATTATTTCAAAATCCTTGCAATGAATTAATGTCTAATGTTAATAACAATAATTTATCTCCTATTATCTTGGAATAATGTTTAATTTATTTAATAATCATAAATATTCCCAAATAATATAATATTATTTTAATAATTTAAAAATCAAAATTACATTTTCATGTAAAAATACTCTCATAATATTTTAAGTTTACTATTTATTTATAAATTAAATTATTCTAAGCAATATAGTGAAATAATAAGAAAGAATTTATTAAGGTTCCGTTATCTACAATATTATAATAACAATAACCATAATCAATCATATTAAAATCTTAATATTTTTATTTATATTATGTTCATTAATTATTCAGAAAATTACTGAAAAAGATATATAATGACCCTTAACTTGATCACTCTTCTTATCTAATCTTCTATAAGAAAAATAAAAATTATATTGAATAACTGAACAGAATTGAAAGAAGAAATTAGTGAACTCAGAGAAGAATTGAAAAAATGAGACAGGAAGTAATAGGAAAATTTTGGTAAAACCATACAACCATAGAAGTCATGGAGAAAGATCGAATGTAGAGAGCAAGGAAGTTGAAATAGTAAAAGAAGTTAGCATAGGTATCGTAAATGAACATGAATTAGAAAGTAATATAAATTTGAGCAGAAACAAGAACGTAATGAAATTGAAAAAGTAAGTTACAACTAAATAGTGTGATAACAGATAAGGTAGAAAGAAATATAGAAATAGATATAGATTGGATACAGATATGTAGTTGAGTGGAATAGGTAGAAAATGCAGACCAAGAAATAGAATGAAGCTGTAAGTTAAGGATGGAAAATAATATAATAATGTCACCATGAGTTGTTGGTTTTGAATACAAATTTGAAAAGGATAAGAGGGTTAATAAAAGGTTTAAACAATATTATTTTAAGTCAGAGATAAATAATATTTATAGAACAAAATTTTATTTGGAAATACTATAGAAGAGGGATTCATTCCATTTGCTTTCAGTAAGGTAGTCAGTATAAATTTAGACATATTAATCAGAAATATTTTGCTCAGCTAAAGGATCATAAAATATATGAGCTACAAGATAAAACAGAATGTGATAGGGATAAGGAAAAAATGTTATATGCAGGGAGAAAATAAGATAAGGAAAGGAATGTATATTAGAGAGTAAATAATAAAAAAGAAAGAACTACCTGACTGAGCATAATTAAAATGAATCAGATGAAATAAAAATAGAAAGAAACAAAGGATTGGAAATTGATAATGAGTTGAATAAAATCATTTGATGCAGATGTTAGGCCTGAATGAATTTTGTAAATAACATTATATATATATATATATATATATATATATATATATATATATATATATATATATATATATATATATATATATATATATATATATATATTGTGTGTGTGTGTGTGTGTGTGTGTTAAACAATATTACATTTTAAGATTTTAAATTATGTTTGTTTAAAAAAATGTATAGGGGTGATCATGATGAAATTCTTTTAATGGAAAAATTAATTTTATTAGATCATCAGTATATTACTGAAAATGTATACGTTAATGCAAGCGATTTAATATAAATAATTAATATAAATCTAAGTTTACATTAGGAGTGTATACGAGATTGTAATTGAAAGAAAGGAGAGTAATTGACTTATAGGAAAGCAGTAAAAGTATGAGGTTATAGGCAGGGTAAAAATAATGATTGTAACAGACTATTAGGGACATATTGTAAGAGTTAAAGGAAAGAAAGTTCTGGATCCATCCACTTATCCTTTAAATAAGTGCACTAGAAACATCCATAGTAAGCCACATGTTGGTTCTTGAAGGAGAGTCCCATTTTCTTTAAATATGCACATTGGGAACTACCAGAGAAAACTGAAGGTCAGTTCTTGGGGGAGAGTTCCAATTCTTTTTTAATTATGTGCACTGGGAACAACATCAGTAAGCTTCAGATTAGTTCTTTGGGGGAAAGGCCCCATATTTCATATATATCATTTCCAAAGCATGAATCAAGGCAAAAAATTAACACATCGGTATTTACTTCTCATTATTTAAAAACTGGTTACAAACCTAATTTTAATAATACAAAAATAATTGCTAATTTGGAAAGATATGATAGAACCATGAGAGAGTCAAGTGAAATATTAAAGAGACCTACTGGTTTAAATAGGGCAGATGAAGCACAACATATTCCAGCTATGTGGAAACCTCTCATTTTATCTAATATTAACTTAAAATTAATAGGTAAAAACACTGAGGGAAATAAACATCTGATAAGCCTCATATTGTGAATGCTGAAAGTCAATCTCATTTTTCATCTTACACACAGTCACGTTATTTTTTAAGATCTAACAGTTTTTCTTTCAAAAGTTAACCTTGATAATGGCAGTTGCTAGTCCGTCGAAATATCGGTGTTTAATGGAAAATAATACATGGTACAGCCCAAAAAGTTATCAGTTATCTATCTATCTATCTATCTATCTATCTATCTATCTATCTATCTATCTATCTATCTATCTATCTATCTATCTATCTATCTATCTATCTATCTATCTATCTATCTATCTATCTATCTATCTATCTATCTATCTATCTATCTATCTATCTATTTATCTATCTATCTCTATCTCTCTCAATGTATATATATATATATATATATATATATATATATATATATATATATATATATATATATATATATATATATATATATATATATATATCAAAGTCAAAAACAACACAAAAAATAATATTGAAGTAAAAAGTATGTAACATAAAAGGTTAGTTAAAGTCAAAGACTGTTTAATTGATAAGCAAAAATGGAATAAGAATAATTAATTAGCAATGGCTATAAATAAGCTGTGAGAATAATAAAAAGAATTATATTTTATTCCTATGTAGATTAACCTGGAAAGATTGTAAACAAATAATCAATGGGAATTTAATTAATAAATTTTATTAATTTAAATGTTAGTTAATCAAACTGAACAATAAAAGGGACACATATATTATAGACTTGAAAAAAAAACTCACTATATGATCTTTTAGAAGTGTTATTCCATTCTGTAAAAATAAAACTTATTTTTTGTGAACACCAAGAAAAAACATGATTTGCTTATCAGGAGTCAAAGTATGCTGCTGTACTCCTGTCTTGGACCATCCTAGAATATATGAAGGTCTCTAATTAACTGTAATGAATATCTAACAATCTGAGCCTTTCGAACATATGTTTGTCAGACTAAAACACAACACAGAACCACATTTGTCAGCTATCCAAATCCCAACTAGTTGGTACAACATGGATCATACAGTAGAAATAAGCAGTGATCAATCCAAAGAAATGCATATCTGAAAAACCTATAGGTAACATTTATTATTCTGTATTTATATAACAATTATGTCAGTAATGCATTATTCTAGCCATTGCAATCTTTGAAATATCCAGAGTCAACAGTAATGAATTCTATAACAAGCATAAAATGAAGTATTTATATGAATGTTAATATAATAATCTTAAAGTCTTAGAACTTCCAAGTCATACAAACAAATAAATTATGACAAAAGGTGTGTGCATCATATATACTCTTTTTAATGATGTATGTTAATTTATGATATGTGTGTCTGATATATGATATCCAATTATTATAAAATTTAGGAAAGAGATGCTAAATAGGGTCTTAAGTTAATTTAAATATTCAAAAAAATTACTTTTGACTTTGTTAGACAATTTCTTTATTGATACCACTAATTAAAGCAGTTTATTATATTAGTTTTTCCATTGAGCTAGTTGGGATATTCAGACACTAAGTTAATAGCTGCCATCCAAAATATCTTAGTTACTTTTTGTAATTAACTGGCACATGAAGTATACTTCAAAACAAATAAAGTGCTTTGAACAACAGAGTTTGAATTCAGCAGTTGGAGACTATCAGTAGCTTGAAAATGTGGCTGTAAATTATACACTGTAGAATTTTGATCTACCTATAGGTAACCTCTGGGTATTTTCCTTTCCTGTCTGAGGGGCCAGTGTGATGCAATTTTGAATTGCAGCTGGAGTAGTTCTAATTCATCATCAACAACAACAATTATAAATCAACTGCAGGATGAAGGTCTTTCCAAGTTCAATCCATCATCTCTGATCTATATCTTCTCATCTCCATATCACCTCTGCACATTTCTTATTTCATCCATCCATCTCACATGTGATTTTTTTATCGGTCTTATACAATCTCTTGGAATCCACTTTAAGAATCCAATTATCCATCCATTATTGTCTCTTTTAGCAATATGTTCAGCTAACTCCACTTCAAACTTTAATTTTTTTCACTGAGGTCACTAACACCTGTTTGTTCTCTTACCCATACATTGTGTTTTCAATCTCTTTTTGTTAATCCCAATATGCATATCTGCATAATACTTTGAGTGGTCTAAAGTCTATGTATTGCTCTTCTATTAAGTGACAATGTCTCACATACATAATTAAGAACTGGTAAAACACATTTGCTAAAAACCTTCTTTTTTAAACAGATAGGTATATTTCTTTTTAGTATCAAGTTATTTCCTCCAAAAACACTCCAACCAAGTTTAATTATATGATTAATTTGATTCATTAAGTTTCCATCTGCATTAATAATCCGACCAATGTATTTCTTACTGTTAACATCTTTTAATTCATCTTAATTAGTCTCTATTTTCATATTTTAAGCAAATCGATTAACCATTACTTTACTCTTTTTAACATTTATCTTTAGTCCTACTTTCATCTGATAATTCCTGCAACATTTCCTGTGGCTCTGCAGCATTATTTTCAAGAACATCTATATCATCTACAAAATATAAATGACTTAAATAATCTCCATATACTTTCACATCTTTAGTTTCTCATTTTAATCCACAAAATACTTCTTGCAGCACTTCTATGAAAGTTTTGAAGATATGAAGTCATCTTGTTTTATAACCTTCACAATGTTGCCTCTTCCAGTATCATTATGTAATCTAATTGTTGCGGTTACAATTTTATAAAACTTCTTTAAAATTTGACAATATTCTGATCTATACTTTGATGACTCAATGCTTTAATCACTGAATAAATGTTTATAGAATCAAATGCCTTTTCATAATATACAAATCCAAACCACAATGGCAACTCATATTCATTTGTCCTTTCTATAATTTCTCTCAATAACTGGATATGATCTACTGTATTAAAACAACTTTTAAATCCAGCTTGATTTATTTGTTGGTGTAAATACAATTATCTCTGTAGATTAGTTGTAATTATCTTGGTAAAAATTTTGTATAAAATTGATAAAAGGCTAATACGTCTGTAATTTCTAATATATTCTTTATCACTTTTTTAAATATTAATATTATTACTGCATTCTCTCAATCACCTGGTATATTTTTATAATTTAGACATTTGGTATATAACTTTGCTAGGAAATTTCTATTTCTTCACCTGCTTCTTTTAATAGATCAATTGATATATTAAAAGAAGCATGTAGATCGAATTAATAATTATATCAAACAAAACAAGAAATTATTTTTAAAAACATTTTTTTAGTAAACAGTAAAAAATATATTGTCTCAATTTTTATTTTTAATTTTTATTCAAGTTAATTCCTACCAAGTATTTGTATATATATATATATATATATATATATATATATATATATATATATATATATATATATATATATATATATATATATATATATATATATATATATATATATATATATTAATGGGCAACTCTTGTATCAACTTTGCTGTTTGTATAAATATCTAAAATAAAATTGATTTTGTTGACCCGGTAGAATAGTAATGCAGAACTATTTCTTTGTAGTTGCCATAACACCTGCAAATAAAATTTGAATGCTATTCACCATATTGGGTTCTAATATGAATTCTTCTTCTCAATGAATTCTTAAAAAATAAAATCTATGAATCCTATATAGAGATATAAGTTTAAAAATGTAAGAGAAAAAAAAGCAAAAAATCTAACTAGTGGTCATTATTTCATTAAAAAGATCAACATCAATTCCTCAAAAAAGTATATTTGTGCGCGTGAATTAATAATTGATCTCAAATGACAAACTTACTCAGACAATAAGAATTGTGCTTTTCCTATCTAAATAATCTTAGAACAATCGTTAATTAAGTGCCTAAACCTTTTAGCTAGCTCAAATCCCAGAGCTGGGAGATAACATTATGGCTTAGTTTGGAAGAAGCTTTCTTTTATTTTTTTTATTGCTTCTTAATTTAATTCATTTATACTTAAAATTGTGTCTTTGGAATGGTCTTTTTTTTTCCTTTTCATATCCCATAAATGAGATCACGTGCCATTTAAGATTACCTACTTCGAACTCCTTATTTCTAAAGATTTATTCCCTCAATGCATGATCTATTTTCTTATCAAGGTTATGGTTTGGAGTTTAAAAGCATGTTTATAAAATTGCTTATTCTGAAATGCATACTTAACTCATTTTGCAAGACATACTAACAGGAAGAGAGTTATGGCAATTTAAGTGATAAATGTGTTCAGTAATGAAAGACAAATAATTTGTGTAAAAGTAAGTATACAATTTTATTATTATTCCCTTTCATTAAATATATATAAAAAAAAACAAAAACAGAATATATATATAATATTTTTAATGGTTTACAAACAATCTTTAAATCCACAGAAGTACTTTCGGTTACTTTCTAACCTGCCTCAACTGCCATAAAATTCAAAAACTAAAAGCGGAAGCAAACGTCATCAATTCAAATTCCACGAATCTCGTATTTTAATGTTAGAAGCTTGTCGATTTATTAAATGTGTTTTATTCCTGTTTATAAAAATTGCCTTTTTAATTTTTCTTTTACTATGGTTTCTCTCTTCGTGAAGAATTTTCACATTTTCAAAATTAAATTTAAATTTATATTTACATGTTTTTTCGTGATCGAAGAAAACAGAAGAAGATATTAAATCGCCATTATTTTTATTTTTTACATGCTTATATAATGATTTGTGTTCCTTCAATCTTTTCACAATGCTGAACCTAGATTCACCTATATATGATAGCATCCAATTACAAAAAATTTGATATATAACATTACTTTTTTGCTTGACAGGTATGACATCCTTAGAATTATTAACTAATTTATTAATATTGTTTGGAACGTAGAATGAAACATTAAATACATTCTTATATAAATCCTTAAAAAAATTTACTTGTGGATTTGAAATAAATGGAATAGATATCCATTTATTATTATTAATCTTCATTTCTTTTAAATTATAATATTTTTTTTTTTTTAAATTGACTTAAAGTATTGTTTATTTGTTCCATTTTATAACAAACATCAAGCAATTCCTTGGCAAATATCTCAATATTTTTCAATTTATCACTTTGGTAACAATATAATTTTTCGTTCTGAAACAAAAAAGATTTAAAACTTGCCATATTATGCATCATTGGTACTTTTGATTTACAATTTATATATCCTTTTTTTTGCAATGGCTTAATTATTAGTTTATAATTTAATATACTGTTATCTCTTGTGATCATTAAATCTAAATAGTTAATGTTACAGTCCTGTTGTTTTTCAATACTCCATTTCAAGCCATTCAACTTATTTAATTGCTCTATAAGCAAATTTATACTATTAGTGTTTCCACAGACAAAAACATCATCCACATATCTTTTGTAAATTTTAATATCTCCAAAAATACACATATTTAAATTACTACTCTCATATGTAGATAAAACGAAATTGCAAACTTGTGCAACTACAGGCAACCCATAGGTCAACCTTTGTTCATATTATAATATTGACCTTCAAAAGATGCAACAATGTTATCATTAAAAAAATTTAAAGAATCAATGATAAATTTTATCATATATTTACAAATATTTTTACTTTTTAATGCATGTTCAATTATTTTTATGGAATTCATTCTATCAATAGATCCATACATTTCTGTAACATCCAATGAAGCAATAATATCATTTTCATCAATAATTAAATTTTTAATACTATTTACAAAGTCAAACGATGAAGCAATAGTATATTCCCCAAATCCTAAAAAGTCTTGTAAAAGTTTACCAATATATTTAGAAGTCTGATATATAAAGGAACCACCAAAATCTATCATAACTCACAAAGGATTACCTTCTTTATGTAATTTTATATTTGCAAAAATATTAGGACATATAGCACAAGAAGGATATATCATATAGTATACATTATTATTTAAATCTTTATTTTTAGCACTCTTTAAAATATTGTTAATAAACTTTATTCTTTGACCATCCATATTATAATCTTCAATCAAAAAGAAACCAAGTTTTTCCATTTGCATTTTAATTTTATTAATATATTGATATTTTGTCAACAAGCACATATGCAAACCTTTGACCTCTTTCAAACAGATCATATCATCAATCTTCAATATCCATTTAAATACCGAAATAGCCAATTGCCATTATTTATCAGAAGATATTGTATCAAATCTATTGCAATTAATTTTTTTAATAATATCATCAGCAAAATTATCATAACCAGGAATCATTTCAAATGTATTTTTAACAGCTGCAATTAGTTCCAAATTATAATCTTTCCAAATACCACCAACGTATTTAGCTTCATTACTTAAAACGTATTTCTGAATTAAATGTATCCTATTATTTGATAAATTAAAAAAGTTTAAACCCTTATAAGCATGTGGATATCGCTTATTAAATAAAAAATCAACTTTTTTCTCAAATTTGTTACATATTTTACATTCAATTACTTTAAATCCATTTTCACAAATAATTTTATATTCGTTCCAGGCACACCATTCATTTAAAATTATTAAATGTTCAATTGCTTTCAAATGTTTACGAATATCAAAAAGTTCCTTTTTACAACTCTTAAAAATATTATTTAAAATAATAAATTTTAATTTATCCAAACATTTTGGTATTAAATTTATACAGCTGTTCAATTTTATGCTACAACAATTCGGGAATATCTGAAAAATTTTACAAACCTTGAAAAAACTAAGCTTGCATTTCAACTTAATAATCCTTTTACATTGTCTCCGCCATTCTTTAATGATCCACCATTTTCTAAAATTACTTTAATCCATTATTAAATATATGTAAAATAAATAAAATATCCGTTAATTAAAAACAATATTGTAATTAGAATTGAAATAATATTTTTAACAGTTTACAAACAGTTACAAACAATCTTTAAATCACAGAAGTACTTTCGGTTACTTTCTAACCTGCCTCAACTGCCGTAAAATTCAAAAACTAAAAGCGGAAGCAATGTCATCAATTCAAATTCCACAAATCTTGTATTTCAATGTTAGAAGCTTGTCGATTTATTAAATGTGTTTTATTCCTGTTTATAAAAATTGCCTCTTTAATTTTTCATTTACTATGGTTTTTCTCTTTGTGAAAAATTTTCACACTTTCAAATTTAAATTTACATTTATATTTACATGTTTTTTCGTGATCAAAAAAAAACTGAAGAAGATATTAAATCGCCATTATTTTTATTTTTTACACGCATATATAACTATTCGTGTTCCTTCAATCTTTTCTCAATGCTGCAATCTAGATTCACCTATATATAATAGCATATAATCACAAAAAATTTGATATATGACATTACTTTTTTGCATGAAAGGTATGACATTTTTAGAATTATTAACTAATTTATTAATATTGTTTGGAATGTAGAATGAAACATTAAATACATTCTTATATAAATCCTTAAAAAAATTTACTTGTGGATTTGAAATAAATGGAATAAATATCCATTTTTTATTATTAATCTTCATTTCTTTTAAATTATAATAATTTTTTTTAAATTGACTTAAAGTATTGTTTATTTGTTCCATTTTATAACCAACATCAAGCAATTCCTTGGCAAATATCTCAACATTTTTCAATTTATCACTTTGGTAATGACATATTTTTTTGTTCTGAAACAAAAAAAGATTTAAAACTTGCCATCTTATGCATCATTGGTACTTTTGATTTACAATTTATATATCCTCTTTTTTGCAATGGCTTAATTATTAGTTTATAATTTAATATAATGTTATCTCTTGTGATCATTAATTATAAATAGTTAATCTTACAGTCCTGTTCTTTTTCAATAGTCCATTTCAAGCCATTCAACTTATTTAATTCCTCTATAAGCAAATTTATACTATTAGTGTTTCCACAGACAAAAACATCATCCACATATCTTTTGTAAATTTTAATATCTCCAAAAATACACATATTTAAAATACTACTCTCATATGTAGATAAAACGAAATTGCAAACTTGTGCAACTACAGGCAATCCCATAGGCCAACCTTTGTTCATTTTATAATATTGACCTTCAAAATATGCAACAATGTTATCATTAACAAATTTTAAAGAATCAATGATAAATTTTATCATATATTTACAAATATTTTTACTTTTTAATGCATGTTCAATTATTTTTATGGAATTCATTCTATCAATAGATCCATACATTTCTGTAACATCCAATGAAGCAATAATATCATTTTCATCAATAATTAAATTTTTAATACTATTTACAAAGTCAAATGATGAAGCAATAGTATTTTCCCCAAATCCTAAAAAGTCTTGTAAAAGTCTGCCAATATATTAAAAAAAAAAAAATAAAAAAAAAAAAATTAAAAAAAAAAAAACAAAAAAAAAAAATTTATATTTTTTTTTTTAAAAAAAATTAATTAACAAAATAAAAAAAAAAAATTAAAATTTTCAAAAAATTTTTTTTTTTAAAAAAAAAAAAAAAAAAAAAACTTATTTAAATAAAAAAAATAATATTATATTATAAAAAAAAAAAGAATAATAAAAAAAAAAGAAATTTATCCCATTTTTTTAAAACCCCAAGAAAAATTTTTAACATTTATATAAAATGTATTTAATGTTTCATTCTACGTTCCAAACAATATTAATAAATTAATTAATAATTCTAAGGATGTCATACCTGTCAAGCAAAAAAGTAATGTCATATATCAATTTTTTTGTGATTGTATGCTATCATATATAGGTGAATATAGGTGCAGCATTGATAAAAGATTGAAGGAACATAAATTGTTATATAAGCATGTAAAAAATATAAAAAATGGCGATTTAATAACTTCTTCAGTTTTGTTCGATCACGAAAAAACATGTAAATATAAATTTAAATTTAATTTTTAAAATGTGAAATTTCTTCACGAAGAGAGAAACCATAGTAAAAGAAAAATTAAAGAGGCAATTTTTATAAACAGGATTAAAATGCATTTAATAAATCGACAAGTTTCTAACATTAAAATACGAGATTCGTGGAAATTGAATTGATGACGTTTGCTTCCGCTTTTAATTTTTGACTTTTATGGCAGTTGAGGCAGGTTAGAAAGTAACAGAAAGTACTTCTGTGGATTTAAAGAATGTTTGTAATTGTTTGTAAACCGTTAAACATATTATTTCAATTACAATTACAATATTGTTTTTAATTAACGGATAATTTGTTTATTTTACATATATTTAACAATGGATTCAAGTAATTTTAGAAAATGGTGGATCATTAAGAAATGGCAGAGACAATGTAAAAATATTATTAAGCTGAAGTGCAAACTTCGTTTTTTCAAGGTTTGTAAAATTTTTCAGATATTCCCGAATTGTTGTAGCATAAAATTGAACAGCTGTATAAATTTAATACCAAAATGTTTGGATAAATTAATATTGATTTTTTTTAAATAATATTATTAAGAGTTGTAAAAAGGAACTTTTTGATATTCATAAATATTTGAAAGCAATTGAACATTTAATAATTTTAAATGAATGGTGTGCCTGGAATGAATATAAAATTATTTGTGAAAATGGATTTAAAGTAATTGAACGTAAATTATATAACAAATTTGAGAAATAAATTTGATTTTTTTTATTTAATAAGCGATATCCACATGCTTATAAAGATTTAAACTTTGTTAATTTATCAAATAATAGGATCCATTTAATTCAGAAATATGTTTTAAGTCACAGAGCTAAATAAGTTGGTGGTATTTGGAAGCTTTATAAATTAGAACTAATTGCAGCTGTTCAAAATGCATTTGAAATGATTCCTGGTAATGATAATTTTGCTGATGATATTATTAAAAAAATTAATTGCAATAGATTTGATACAATATCTTATGATAAATCAGGGCAATTGGCTATTTCGGAATTTAAACGGAATTTGAAGATTGATGATATGATCTGTTTGAAAGAGGACAAAGGTTTGCTTATGTGCTTGTTGACGAAATATCAATATATTAATAAAATTAAAATGCAAATGGACAAACTTGGTTTCTTTTTGATTGAAGATTATAATATGGATGGTCAAAGAATAAAGTTTATTAACAATATTTTAAAAAGTTCTAAAAATAAAGTTTTAAATAATAATGTATAATATATGATATATCCTTCTTGTGCTATATGTCCTCGTATTTTTGCAAATATAAAATTATTGAAAGAAGGTAATCCTTTGCGAGTAATGATAGATTTTGGTGGTTCTTTTATATATCAGACTTCTAAATGTATTGGTAAACTTTTACAAGACTTTTTAGGATTTGGGGAAAATACTATTGCTTCATCGTTTGACTTTGTAAATAGTATTAAAAATTTAATTATTGATGAAAATGATATTATTGCTTCATTGGATATTACAGAAATGTATGGATCTATTGATAGAATGAATTCCATAAAAATAATTGAACATGCATTAAAAAGTAAAAATATTTGTAAATATATGATAAAATTTATCATTGATTCTTTAAAATTTTTTAATGATAACATTGTTGCATCTTTTGAAGGTCAATATTATAAAATGAACAAAGGTTGGCCTATGGGATTGCCTGTAGTTGCACAAGTTTGCAATTTCGTTTTATCTACATATGAGAATAGTATTTTAAATATGTGTATTTTTGGAGATATTAAAATTTACAAAAGAGATGTGGATGATGTTTTTGTCTGTTGAAACACTAATAGTATAGATTTTCTTATAGAGGAATTAAATAAGTTGAATGGCTTGAAATGTAGTATTGAAAAAGAACAGCACTGTAAGATTAACTATTTAGATTTAATGATCATAAGAGATAACAGTATATTAAATTATAAACTAATAATTAAGCCATTACAAAAAAGGGGATATATAAATTGTAAATCAAAAGTTTTAAATCTTTTTTTTGTTTTTGAACGAAAAATTATGTCGTTACCAAAGTGATAAATTGAAAAATATGGAGATATTTGCCAAGGAATTGCTTGATGTTGGTTATAAAATGGAACAAATAAACAATACTTTAAGTTAATTTAAAAAAAAAATATTATAATTTAAAAGAAATGAAGATTAATAATAAAAAATGGATATCTATTCCATTTATTTTAAATCCACAAGTAAAATTTGTTAAGGATTTATATAAGAATGTATTTAATGTTTCATTCTACGTTCCAAACAATATTAATAAATTAGTTAATAATTCTAAGGATGTCATACCTGTCAAGCAAAAAGTAATGTCATATATCAAATTTTTTGTGATTGTATGCTATCATATATAGGTGAATCTAGGTGCAGCATTGAGAAAAGATTGAAGGAACACGAAATGTTATATAAGCGTGAAAAAAATAAAAATAATGGCGATTTAATATCTTCTTCAGTTTTCTTCGATCATGAAAAAACATGTAAATATAAATTTAAATTTAATTTTGAAAATGTGAAATTTTTTCACGAAGAGAGAAACCATAGTAAAAGAAAAATTAAAGAGGCATTTTTTATTAACAGGAATAAAACACATTTAATAAATTGACAAGCTTCTAACATTAAAATACGAGATTAGTGGAATTTGAATTGATGATGTTTGCTTCTGCTTTTAGTTTTTGAATTTTATGGCAGTTGAGGCAGGTTAGAAAGTAACCGAAAGTACTTCTGTGGATTTAAAGATTGTTTGTAATTGTTTGTAAACCGTTAAAATATTATTTCAATTATAATTACAATATTGTTTTTAATTAACGGATATTATATTATATATATACATATATAGTATATATTATAATTAGTTATATTGTTTTTAATTAACGGATATTATATATATATATATACATATATAGTGACCTTTTCATTAGTTCACTGTAATAAATTACCATAATAAGATGTACTTATTCATCCAAAATTTAAATCTTAAAAAAAATATAACTGGCAATAATAACTTGATAGATAATTTAATAGAGACTTTAAAATATATTATGCACATACTGTTATTTTTATTCGTTCGTGATTTTTTTTAGGTCTATATTTAATTTTTATAATATACATATATTCTTTTAAAAATAATTATAATAATTATAAATCGGTAATTTGGATAGTTTAGTAAAATATTTTTTTATAAAGTTGAATAAATATATTATGTTATATGTAAATTGAGACAACTTCCATGAAATATTGGAGGGAATTTTTGATAATAGTCAGACGTTAGGAAAAAAAAAGGAGAAAAAAACAACAAATGAAGCCAGTAAGTTATTAAGTCGTCAGAAATATTTGATAAAGTTCAGGCTATTAAAAAGATAATTGTTTGCTATAACTGTAATTTAATTTATATTAGTACAAATCAAGCAAATGTGTATTGGATAAATAATGATCATGAAATAAACTATTTTTTTTCGTCCTGTCACAAAGTCATAGTTTGGGAGATCAAATTACAATTTTGAAAAATGCTAATGCAGAAAAATTTACCAGTGGGTATTATTATTAGTGTGAAACGTCTAATATATAAGAATAATATTGAGTCACTTCAAGCAGTTAGAATTTGGACAATATTTCAAGTAAGTGAAAACAGTTTCAGATATTTATCCTTCCTTATATATTTAAGAGGTAATTTAACTTTATGATATAAAGAAAACTAAAATAAAGTCAGAATAAAAATCTTTAATTAATAACTTACAGAAATGTGGAAGACAAATAATAAATATTCCAATTAAATTGATTTACATTATTAAAACTGATTCTACAATATTTTTATTAGAAGATATAGTATTGCAAAGAGAAACGATTTTATTTAACTGACTTATAAATGTTTATTTGGAATAGTTAATAATAAATGCAAAAAGTAATTCGTAGGAGTTAAAATTGTCCCATAGAAAAGAAAATATATAAATTATGAGACTTGATGTGAATGAACTGTAATATACACATAGAAATAAAACAACGAACTTATATATGTTAAACGGTTTTGATCTACAATTTAAAAAAACACTTGGGTAGTTAGTTATATTTGACATAATCCATTAATCCATCAATTCCATTATATTTATAATAATGGGATAGGAAAATCACTGATTAGTAAATGATTTAAGAGAACATTTCAACTTTACAAATAATAATAATAGAAAAATCCTCGTTTTATTATAATTGCATCGTATTTCAATTATTGAATAGGCAATCTTTTAGATATTTGACAAATGCGTTAAAAGTCCTGATGTGGAATAAAATCTGAACTATCAGTTTTACATACGTATAAATGAAAAAAAAAAAAATAACAGTTTTGATTTTTGGGATAGGAATTATATATATATATATATATTGTGTTAAGAACTGTTTTATATGTTTAATGTTTTAAGTATAATTTTAGATATATTCCAAATGAGAACGTTATAGATGTGAAATAAATAGAAGAGTTAATGGATAAAATAATGTTCTAAGTTTTATTGTAAAATCATATCAAGGTAAGATTAATGTATGATATATTTTAAAATGTAAGCTGATTAGTGTAAGGTAAAGCTAAAGAACCAAGTAATATAATAGTGGAAATAACCAAATGTATGATAATGAAATGTGAAAAAAAGTAATCTGTAAGGATTAAAGATGGGGAGATGATAAACTATAGGATACAATACGTAAACTTGTGATCCCATGTTAAAAATAAATAAATAAATAGTGACTATTATCAAATTATACTGACACTTTTTTTTGCAATATATCACCAGAATATTAGAAAAATACTTAATGGAAATATAATATTATTATATACTTATTAGATTTATTGTATGATGTATGTCAGTGATCCTTTTTACATTTAGATAGGTTGTCATTCCAGGGGATAGTCAATGTGGTAAATTGTAATTTCCTGAAGAACTGATAAGAACTTAATGAGGTGAATCTAAGTGACACCCATATATTTAGTTGGATGTTATAATGTGAGGCATTTCCATAAGATGAAGGTGATCAAATCCACAAGAGTTTAATGGAAAAGCTTGGATATTAAGATAGTATCATTAGGAATAAATGATTACTTGCCATGAGAACATACCTTATTTGAAAAGGTAAGTAAAACCTCCATTATATATTTGTAGCATTTGAGTCCAGTAGACATCAGTTTCTTATCTGCAAAATGTTAATTATAAAGAAAATAAGGTAGGCTTAGTATATAGGTGGATTTATAAAAAAAGTATAATGGTTTATATAAGTGTGGAAAATTGTTTAAATGGAAAATAAAATGTAAATGCAAATCAAAGGACTCATTAAGTAATTAATTTTAAAGTGACACTATATGAAAATAAAAACAAATCGGATCAATAATGAAAAAAAAAAAACAAGAATAAAATGAATGGAATGAATGATGATCAAATGGTATTGTATCTTTGGTTTTATTATGGGTATTAATTTAATTTATTTTAGGTGATAAAATTAATCACATTCTGACAACATGTGATGTGTTTGTTTTTGCATTCATAAGGATAATAATTATAATATGTATCATAAATAAAAAAATATACATAAAATATGGAACCTATAGTTATAATAATAATAATAATAATAATAATAATAATAATAATAATAATTATAATAATAATAATACTAATACCACTACTACTACTACTACTACTACTACTACTACTACTACTACTACTACTACTACTACTACTAATAATAATAATAATAATAATAATAATAATAATAATAATAATAATAATAATAATAACAACAACAACAACAACAACAACAACAACACTATTATTTGCAATGATTCTTGGAAATTTTTTTTAAAAAATAGGAAAAATAGATGCCTATAAATTTAAAATTTTATTGTTTAGTAGATAGGAGTCAGCAGTTCTCATTATTGTATGTAATTGTACAAATGTTAAAGAAATTATATGTGTTATATTTTGTTGTTGTTATACACACTATTCAAAATTCTGTTAATAATTATTGTTATTCATGTAAATAAATTAATATTTCAAATACAGTGACTGAGGAAAATCTTTGTTTCAATTTGGAATTATTTTCACAACTTTGTCATATTCAAACACACAAATTATTTGGAATATTATATATAGAACAAAACTTATAGATTTAATTGTTTATTAAATTCAATTACAATTACTTGAATGAGAACATTTAACAGCATTATAGTTTAATTTGAAAATAGTTATATCTTTATAGTCACATGGAAATTTCTTATGAAAATATATTTGGGTTCATTTCAAATCCCTTCAGAAAAGTATGTGAATATCAGATATTGATATGATAATATTTTAGACAATTCAATTAAAGTTAACAGAGTATATAAAACCAAGAAAGTTGATTATTTTGCTGTCTAATGTCTAAATGAAAGTTAGTTTGAATAATGATTATATTTTCAGATGATAATAAAAGTAGTTACTTTATAAGTAGTAGTTAG
>JAQFVV010006234.1:2508087-2675587 GCA_028023455.1 Epiperipatus broadwayi
TTTTATCTGAATTAATTTGAGGCCCATATGTGTTTGGCAGTTGGTGAGCTGACTTTAAAGACATGTACATCTCTAAAGTTTCAGGTATTTTTACCAGATAACTATTACATAAATACTATGCTTGAGGTGTTTTTTTTTAATCTGGTGTTTTAGCTCCTCACTGAAGAGAGTCATAGATAATAATAGATAAAGAGATGATTTGAATACCTTTTTTGTAGTAGCATTTATCATAAAAAAAATAAATAACGCTTGTTTAGAGCTTATTTGCATGCTCTTAATTGTACATATTTTGAAAGTTTGTTTCTAAATATTTAAGATAACATAGCATACTTTTTCAAAGAGATATTATTTGGGGTGGCCATTTTCAAATATAGATTCTCATAGATGTATATTTATTTTTACTGAGGGTGTTGCTGAATTGTTTAATGTGAAAGTTAATTTAACATTTTAGATATTTCTGTATGTTTTTAATTTGTATTTTATTTTATGAAACATTGTTTAGAATCTATTTATATCTGTTTAGTAAGTTAGTATTTATCTTTTGATATGTAATTGGATTTTTAAAATATATTCTTGTTGGTTGTTTCCTATGTTTTTCTTTGTTTTTCATTACATATATTTTAATTTTCTTTTTTAAATTGACATTGCTTAAAAATAAATACATTTCTTATTTTGAATCAACCATCCATTTATGACTAACAATTTATTGAACTTTCTCCATGACAATCTGCTTAGTGTAAATATGACAAATCATTTATCCTGTATATTATCTCATTTTCCACTTCACACTGTATTTTTTTTTACATTTCTGTAATGGTGGTATACAAAATGCAAGGTTTTATTGTCATTGAATAATTCATTTAAACTATTCTATCATTACAATTTTCGAAATTATATTTTTTATACATGGTCATTATTGATCAAACGTCATCACTATTAATTAAAATCAATTTTTTCCCTTCTTTGGTATTTATATCTATTTGTTTTATTTCACAGTCTCTTTATGTGCTCCTATTAGCTTATCATCCAAATTTTGGGGTAGATGTGAATTTATTGCCACAAGCTTAATCAATCAATAAAACTGAATATGTTACACAAATTCATAATTTACCATGCTTAAACAGAAGTAAAAAAACCAACAATGTTATGTTTTATACAATTAGAGAATTACATTGTCAACACAACTCTCTCATGTACCATGTGATCCACAAAAGAAGAAGATGTGTATGCTAAATAAATTCACCTTATTCCTAAATTTTAAATTAAATATCGTTAATTTTAATTGCATTCTTAACCAGGTTAATTGCTTCCAACAAAAAGATTTATTAAATTTTAATTTATTTTTTTTTAAATAAAAATAACCATAATCTGCTCAAAGATAAGATTATGTTGGATCTTTTTCATAAATATATAATCTTGAAATAATCTATTTTTTTGAAACATTGCATTAGGGGAATTTTATTCTTTCAATTAATCCCATATAATATTTATACACAAATCCGGATTAATATATATTACCAATAGACTATGATTGTTCTTAAATATATATATATATATATATATATATAAGAACATATATATATATATATATATATATATATATATATATATATATATATATATATATATCTTTTATTATGCAATATGTACTTAATGTTTCACCTTATGCCAAACTATTGGTATAGTTTCTTGTTTGAAACGTTATATGAAAAGCAAATCAAGAGGAAACAAAATAAAATGATTAATTTTCCCTGACTGCAATATTAAAAATAGTTAAACGAACAGTTTCACATAAAAAGTATTTTTTTTTTTTAGATATATTTATTTCAGCTAATTTACACACATACATACACACACCCATATATATATATATATATATATATATATATATATATATATATATATATATATATATATATATATATATATATATATATATATATATAATATATATATAAAAATAATATTAGAAGTATGGAGAGATGCATGATGGGAGTCACATGAAAAGATTGAAAATGCAATGTATGGGTAAGAGAACAAACAGGAGTTACTGACCTCATTGAAAAAAATAGAAGATTGAAATGGAGTTGGGATGAACATATTGCTAGAAAAGATGATAATGAATGGACAATTGAAGTCTTAGATTGCATTCCAAGAGATAGTAAAAGACCCAGAAAAGACTATATGTGAGATGGATGGACGAGATGAGAAAGTGTGCAGGGGTGATGTGGAGAAAAGAAGCTAAAGATCAGAGAAGATGGATTGATCTTGAAGATACCTTCATCCTGCAGTGTATTGATAATGGTTGATGATGGCACAATAGAGGGCGTTTACCATATGAAACAAAGCGACTTTTTAGAATTATTTAAATTATTTTTAAAAAAAATTAAATACAAACATTTTATATGAATCAAGTACTACCAGGTCTAATTAGAGTTTATTATTATTATTATTATTATTATTATTATTATTATTATTATTATTATTATTATTATTATTATTATTATTATTATTATTATTATTATTATTATTATTATTATTATTATTATTATTATTATTATTATTATTATTATTATTATTATTATTATTATTATTATTATTATTATTATCTTTTTAAAATTTTCTTTTACAATTAAAAACAAACATAAATAACAGCATATAGTGGCACTTAGTTATGAAATATATTTTATTGAAGGATTAAAACAATCAAGTTTACTTAATATTTCTTTTTAAATCATTTTAAACCACAAATAAACATACCTAAACATATCTAACAAACAATATTAAATATGCTTATAATATTTCACATTCTATTCAAATAATGGACTAGTCCAGTTACCACCTTATATTGATATAATTGACTATTTATCCCCATGGACAAATGAATATAAACAAGTGAGATATAATGATAGTCAAAGACAATATTTTTCATTGAGAAATAATAAATATTAAACATATGCAAATTAAAAAAAAACAAAAAATAATCATTTCCCAAACTATTTTTGTTATATATAATATTAATATATATATATATATATATATATATATATATATATATATATATATATATATATATATATATATATATATATATATATATATATATATATATATATATATAACTTATCTTATGACTGAAATAAATGGAATCATCCAACAACAAAACAAAAAGTGTTAAATAAATTTAATATTTTTTTACTAAACAAAAATCAACAATTAAACAATACATACATAATAACGTCAATATTTTTTAATCTGTTAAAAGATTCAAATTAATTATCAAAATAATTATCAAAATATATACTACTGCAACACGTAATTATATCGACTAAATATTGTTAAACCTTTCAATAGCCTCAAAACATATAAACAGAGTAATTTCAAAATTGGTAATTTATTTGAAAAATATTGAATAAAGTCAAAAATAAATCTTTACATTTAATCTGCTTTGTGAGTTTTAACCTCATAAGTATTTTAGCTGATATAAAATACTTTGCCAATCATTGTAAAATTTGAACTTCATTATAAAATATTATTTTTTTTTATATAACCTGTGAACTATCTTTCATAACACATATATTAACAAATGTTTAATTCACAATAAGCTTTATATTTAAAATCATTTCAATTCGTAATGATAGATTGACCAAGTTTGTCTTCAGAATGAATGATTAATCATCTGTCAATAACCCACTTATATGATATCTTACTTCTGAAAGATTAGTAACAGAATAAAATCAACTTCTATCTCTAATAAATTTTTGAACATTTAATATTAGACATGATTAAAATTTTACATTTTTATGTTACCTTTATTTTTTGCATTTGTTTATTTATATATTGATTAATTTTCTACAAGTATTTAAAAATAATAGTATCCAGAATAATAATAATAATAATAATAATAATAATAATAATAATAATAATAATAATAATAATAATAATAATAATAATAATAATAATAATAATAATAATAATAATAATAATAATAATAATAATAATAATAATAATAATAATAATAATAATAATAATAATAATAATAATAATAACAACAACAACTTACCTATTGCATAATTACAGAATAAGAAAATAATCAAATAAATAAATAAAAAGGACTTCATAGTTCTTAAAAAAAATATATAAACATCAATGAGTTAAACTTTTTATACCATAGAATTAAATAAACAACATACAATTTTCAATTCTTATAACTAGATAAATAATAATAATTTAAATAAAGTATACATCAACTTTTTTTTGAAAATCAACTCTCTCAAAATATTTATCATAAAAAGTTATGCAACAATAATTACAACCAATATACCAAATCAAACATCATATTTAACAGAAAATACCCAGTGTAAAATGAATTTTATACTAATTCATTTAATCATATGTGGCAAGGTGCTTATGTTACTACAATTATGAAATAATTTTGTCATAAACATAGCAACACCAATACACACATGTCTACACATAGGTCACAAACAACAGGATAGCTTATTGGTAATATAAGCATTATTTCACTTATTATTTAAATAATACATGAGCAAGTTAAAAGTACTGCAGTATGTAATGTTAAAAATTGACTATTTATTGGTTTTCATTACAGAAACATGTTTAAATCATGGTTAAAGAGGTTTATTTGAACCTCATTGTATCGATATTTCAATATATGTGGTCAGGTTGCAATCTTTATATGTCCATATATATATTAATTGGACTATTATAAGTGTTGTATTTCCACCCTTATTATTTAAAAAGTGAGAAGTTTGTTTGACACATTGAAAATATTGATTATTATCTTTATGTGAATGTTTAGGTGGTTAATTGTTTATTTTGGTTATATATTGTTGCAACAGTAGGTGAGTTCATATATGGTTACTAAAGGAAGTAAAACACACCAATGATTACAAAAGAGTGTTTATTGTGGTTGTTATTATAAATTAAAAGTTGTGAGAAAATATATAGATATACATTCAAACCTTTTTACAAAAGAGTGTGAGTGAAATACATTAACTAATTTAAAGGTGTGGACATATATATATATATATATATATATATATATATATATATATATATATATATATATATATATATATATATATATATATATATCATCAACCATTATCAATCCACTGCAGGATGAACGTCTCTCCAAGTTCAATCCGTCTTTTCCAATCTTTACCTACTCTTCACTACATCACCCCTGCACACTTTCTTATTTCATCCATCCATCTCACATGTGGTCTTTTTCTGGGTCTTTTACAATCTCTTGGAATCCAATTTAAAATTGCAATTGTCCATCTATTATCATCTCTTCTAGCAATATGTCCAGCCAAACTCCATTTCAGTTTTTTAATTTTTTCGAGGAGATCAGTAACAAATGATTGTTCTCTTACCCATATATTGTGTTTTCAATCTCTTCTTGTTACTCCCAACATGCATCTCTCCATACTTCTTTGAGTGGTTTGAAGTCTCTGTAATGCTCTTCAATTAAGTTCCAAGTGTCAGATCCACAAGTAAGAAATGGCAATACACATTGATTAAAAACCTTCCTTTTCAAACACATAGGCATCTTTCCTTTTTTGTATCAAGTTATTTCTACCAAAAACACTCCAACCAAGTTTAATTATATGATTAATTTAATCCTTTATGTTTCCATCTGTATTAATAATAAGACCAAGATATTCGTAATTGTTAATTTCTTCTAATTCATCATAATCAATCTTTATTTTCATTTTTTTGAGAAAATCTATTGAACATTACTTTAGTCTTTTTAACATTTATCTTTAATCCTACTTTTATACTTTCATCTGATAACTCCTGCAACATTTCCTGTAAATCTAAAGCACTATTTATAAAAACAACTACATCATTTGCAAAATCTAAATGACTTAAATAATCTTCATTTACTTTCACTCCTTTAGCATCCCATATTAATCCACAAAATACTTCTTGCAGCACTGCTGTAAAAAGTTTTGGAGATATGGAGACACCCTGTCTTACACCTTCTCAGTGTTGACTGTCCTACTCTCATTATGTAATCTAATTGTTGCTGTTGCAATTTTGTAAATATTCTTTAAAATATTACAATAACCTGGATCTATAACTTTATGATCCAATGCTTTAATCACTGAAGAAATGTTTATAGAATCAAATGCCTTTTCATAATCTGCTAATCCTAAGCATAGTGGCAACTCATATTCATTTGTCCTTTCCATAACATCTATCAATACCTGGATATGATCTACTGTACAAAAACCACTTTTAAATCCACCTCATTCTCTTGATTGATCGAAGTCCAGTGTTCTCTGTAGACAAGTTGTAATTATCTTAGTAAAAAAAAATTGTATAAAACTGATAAAAGACTGATAGGTTTATAATTTCTAATATTTTCTTTATCACCTTTTTTAAATATTAATATTAATACTGCATTCTTCCAATCATCTGTTACATCTTTATCATTGAGTCATTTGGAATATAACTTTGCTAAAAAAAATTATATTTCTTCACCTGCATCTCTTTATATATCAATTACAATTCCATCATCCTTTTCTTCATAAATTTAATTGCATGTCTCACTTTCTCATTCAAAATTCTGTCAATTCATAAGATATAATAGGTATAGGAGATACTTTTTTTTATTACTATATAATTCTTGATAGAATCTTTTACACATTTCATGATGTCATCTCTCTTTTTAGTAATAATGCCATCTTTTTTTTTCTTATTGCAGATATAAATTTCCTATCAATACCAAAATGTTGTTTTCTCTCTTTAGATTTTTATTCTCTTCTACAGCTTTTCTTGCTAGTTCACAATTATACTTTCTTATATCATTTTCATTTCTTTTCCGCAACATTTTACAAAATTCGAGATATTCATTCCTTTTTAATGCATATTTTTTATACATCTTCATATTCCTTCTTTTCTTCATAATTTCCCTAGTCTCAGTATAAATTTTATTCGTCAATTGCTGCTTTTTTCTACCAGCTATCTTTGTTGCAGTTTTTAAAAGTGTATCAGTTATTTTCCTATTAATTTCATTCAAATCTGAATCATGTTCAAAATCAACTAATATGTGAAACCAATTTGTAAGTTCTAATTTATATTCATTAGAGTGTTTCTGAAGATTATTAATATCAACTGTAAATATTGTTTTTTTTAATAATTTTTGTCTCTCTAGTTTTGCATTAACATGTATCTTACATAAACAAAGTAAAGCACACCTCCATATAGTAGTGCCACCTGTTCTAAACAGAGTAATCAATAGATGCCAGAATGTCTTGTGCGTAAAATCTCTATCTAATGCCTACTCATCCAATATCACCAGACTAGTTTCTGGCTAGTGGCCTTCATCAGTGAGGAGCTTTGGATCTGAGAGCAATGCAGCCAGAAACTAGTCTGGGGATATTGGATGAGTAGGTATTAGATAGGGATTTTATGAACAAGCCTTCTGGCATCCGTTGATTAATTTGATTTGCACAGGTGGCACTACTATATGGTGTTTTGCTTTGCTTTGTTTATAAACAATTATGTGCTAGTATTGGAGATGTGATCATGTGATGTATCTTACATCTTACTAATAGATGATTACTTCCTGTGTTAAATTTATTAATAACATTACAATCTTGAAATATGTATTTTCTTTTAGTCAAAATATAATTCAATTCTTCTGTACCTTTATTTGGATTTTTCCATGTCTATTTACTTTTAACCTTTTTCTCAAAAAAAGAATTCATAATATAAAGTTTTTCTTTCTCTGCAAACTCCACAAGTCTAGTTCCTCTCTCATTTTTATTACTATAACCAAAATTACCTACAGCATTTTCATCTTTCATTTGTTTACCAATTGTAGCATTAAAGTCTCCCATAATAATTTTAAAATGTTTACTCTGATCAAAAGCCTTTGTACATCGATATAAAAATCACCTACTACGTCATCACTATGAAAATTTCTTGGAGCATAAACCTGAATTATCTGCATTTGGTATCTGCTATTAAGTTGTAAAACTAATCTTGCCACCCTGTCCGATACACCATAAATCTCCACCAAGTCATTCTTCCATTTTTATTTACAATGAATCCTACTCCACTTGTATTACCAATAATTGTGCCTTTATCGTAAAGTAGATGCCCACTTTTTAAATCAATTGTCTCTTCACCTTTTCTTGTAACTTCTCAAAGTCCAATAATGACCCATTTAATAAAAGATAGGTCTTCTAATTCTTGCAATTTTCCTTCACTTGAAAGTGATCAGCAGTTGTAAGTACCTAAATAAATAGTCATCATCAAATGACAGCCTGTAGCTGCAATCATGTGATTCTTAGCACCCTCTGCCTTCGGCCACCAACCGTTGCCTTACTTGGTGAATTTACAGCCTCTTGGGAATAAGGGCCATGATGATATTTTTGTCTGTCATGATTGCATATATTGAAAAAGTATTCTTAAACTAGGAGGTAAAAACAATAAACTCACCATGCTGGCTAATGCGTGTTGGTGAGCAGCACAACCATGTTTTTATAGTATATGAATAATCACATAGTAATAACAGCTGCAACAGCAAGAACATATGGAATGGACATTAGAAATTTGCCCTGCTCGGTTCCTTTAAGGCCTCCAAGAGTAATCAAATGGTCTCATTTCAGTTAATCACAAACTTCTTTTTAATATATATATATATATATATATATATATATTAAAAATAAGTTTGTGGAGGGTTATATATATATATATATACCCTCCACCTTTTATTTTTTTAATATAACAATAATAAAAATATTCCTTCATTAACAAACCATCCAATTTCTGAAGGTTTCTGGTCCTCAGGTAGAGTAAGCAATATGAATGGCATTAAACCACCAGTAATATAAACACTCAGCTACTAAATTAAATGCTGACCAATCAAACACTTTATTTATTTTGAGGTAAACAGTTTAGGCACATGTTAATAATGGAGTAATTAGCAGGTTTCCTCTACCAGCAATTAATCGAGAACCTGAAATCCCAGCTAGCTCATTGAATTATAGCTGTCTAAAAAAATAATCCCTGCCCACTCTAAAATTCTATTTAAAAAAATAATGAAGATTTACCATATGAACAACTTTGACATCATTCAGAAAAAATCATTATTTTTAAAAATAATACTCTTTATTCTTTTAGTTTTAACTTAATCACTTCTCAATAACAGTTAAATATTTCAATTCCCATTTTACTAAACATATCTCATCATAGATGTGTAGACTGGAATATCAACATAAATATTTGACAACAATTTAAATTTACTTTTTTTGAAAACAATCGTTTTGTATTATAACACATCCATGCACAGTCTTTTCATTTGAATAAATATTTTAATACATTATAAACAACATTAAAAAAAACATATTGAATTAAAATTCACACATACACACAATAAATAATTCTGAATAAAATTTGAACGATGGAGCCAATATTATTTATACACTAAAGGCTCTAGTTTATGAAGTTAAAAGTTTTATTTATTTATCTATTATGGCTTAAAAATCAAGTATTGAAGAATAGGACAAATGGAACATTACCTAGAATTTGAATATGACTTATGTGAGTACACAAAATGTAACTTCTATAAAATGTTGGTTCTAACTGTAAATCTTTCCATAATTTGCGATATTATCTGACATTCTAGGGAACTGAGCATGGACACTCCATTATTTCTTAGACCTTACCTGAACATGTTTTGCCATTCAAACTATATGCTGATGGTTCTACATAGAAGGCTTCGGCTGATTGCATAGTGTGTTGTGTTCAGCAGTGCATCATTTTGGTTGAATAATAATGACTTCAACTTTTTTTAATCCTTTGATTCTAAACTATTTTTTACTAACCTTGATTAACTTTGAATTGAATGATTTTAAATTAATCTATGAATTTTGATTCTATAAATATTTTAAAATATTTCTTAAAAAAATGGAATAATGGAACATAGAAAAAAAAATTTTTTTAACAATATAAAGTTCACTCATATATTTTAGTTTTTATCCAGCATATTCTTTTTTTATATTTCATGTATCCCTCCTACATTTGACTTTGTTCCGTTTGAGTTTGTATTTCTTTTCTTTATTCAAAATGTAGTGGTCTTTTTAAAATATATGTGATCTGATGTGATGTAATGTACTGTTGCATCTCCTTAAACAGGGCAAGATTCTCTCAAAAACTTTGCCCAGAGAAATCTGGTAACCACTTTATTTTCCATTCCACAGTCAAAGCATTCTCATATTCTGCTCCATCCTATTTCCACAACATAAACTTTGTCAACACTGTGGCTTTTAATTCTAAATCCCCCTTATCTTTTCTCAAACCCTGCATAAAAACAATAATCTATTTTCTGTATAATTACTTTTTTCATGTTTATTCTTCCATAACTTCATTATATGTGCCCTTTCTCTTTTCAAGCATTTACATTCAATTAACAGATGCCTAATATTTTCTATTCCTTTCGTACATAATTTACAAACTAAATCACCCATATTTTTCCACTTACATGTATATTTTCTTATTGGTAAAGATCCAGTTCAAACCTTAAATAATAAACTACATTCCTAATATATATATATATATATATATATATATATATATATATATATATATATATATATATATATATATATATATATATATATATATATATATATATATATATATATATTAAATGTAACGGGCACATATGTCATTACATTGATTTTTTTTTTATTAGTAAATATAAAAAAAATAAAAGTTTGCAAATAAAACTTTTTCTTTTAAAAATTAAAAATTGAAAATTAAAATTCATACTAAATTGAATCCTAAAAATTAATATAAAAGGAAAAGTTTGAAAAATATTGGTTAGTTATTATTAAGAGATGACACATATGTTTTAGTGCAGATTGAAGGAGAAGGGATTGAAAAGAAGCACTCTTCAATCTCTTCAATCTCATTTAAAAAATTGAAAGAGAAATGACATTGTTTTCCTAGATTGATGACCATAGGACATCGAGGGGATTAACGCTGGCTCCAATTGGCAAGCAACTGCAAGAAATTAAAAACTATGGACTTGTTAAAACTGTAAGAATTTTATAAAATCTTATGAACTTAAATGAATATTAATTTGGAAACACTAAGAACTTTAAAATATAAATTTTCTCATTATTAAATTTATAAGAAATAGAATCCTATCTGACCAATTTAATTTATTAATTAGTTATAATTTTATTTGATGTATTTCTTTTTTGTAAAATCATTTCCATTTATTTTTTTTTCTTCTTTAAGTTTATTTATGATTTTTGTTGTGCGATAAATTAAATATAATATGATATAAATGTTAAACTTAAGTCAGGCATGATTGGCTATATATATTTGTAAAGTTATATTAGGAGAGGATAATCTTAGGTTATTCATTTCATAGTTGATTTAGGTGAATGGATTGGATATATTGGTGTAATTAGTAGATGTAGTATGAGATTTGCTACAGGCAGATTTGCTATTATATGCCACACACTCATTTTGCCTATGGGAGGAATTATAAGATGGAGACCGCAGTTCCTTCCTATGGAGTTTTTTTTTTATTGCTTTTATCATCAGATAGATGTAATATTCCTATCTGATGACAAGCAGTTTCTTCTCTTAACCTAATTGTGTTGCTGTATTCGTATTACATTGAACACATTGATATATCAAATGAATTGAAGTTTGGTTTGACTGCAAACTTTTGGCCTAAGGTTAAACAAGGATTGAATATTTTCTTTTCAAATGCAAATCTATGTAATCTATTCATACTCGACACTCTAAATAAATATGGATTAAATTAAGTTGGGTATAGATGCTTGCATGGGTTTGTTATCAATTAATTATGTTTTTGGTTTTCATATTTGATCAAAATATATAGACATTCGGTAAATACTGATACCTTATGGTGAGTATCTAAGATGTATTTATTTTGGATGTCTTTTAAGTTATTGGTGTCTTGTGGCATCTTATGATGAATGCCAATGGGTCTTTTTGTATTCCCTCTGCAATTGACATATCAATGACTTTGTATTTTGATCGGGTATGTTTATTTTGAAATGTTTTTAACCGTGTAATCTATGTAATCGATCTGTACTCAACATTATAAAACAAACTTTCATAAATCTATCTGTTTGAACTTAATTAAAATGTACACTTATAATATTATAAAAATTAAAATGTAAATTTAAATTCTAAAATCAAATTAAAATCTAAAATAAACATACTAAAATAATAATGTTAAATTTTATATATATGTGCGTAAATAAATGTTTGTATGTTAATTACTGGCAGTGGCTTATTTTATTCTTTTTTTAAAATATTCTTAGATAAGAATTTATTGTAAATATAAATCTCTGCTGTTTCACTGAGCTAGTGACAATGGGCTAATGACCGGAATCAAAATGTATAAATAAAAGGAAAAAAAAAACATTTTTTTGACTTACGTATCTGCCTACTTTATAAATTTTCTAGGTTCAAATGTCTAGTGGCACCCTGTAGTGCAAATGACATTAAGTGCCATTCTCTCCGGATTTTTATTATATATATATATAAAACTCTTTTTTTACTCTCCATACTAGTTCTCCATCTCTCTAACTCCCTATTCTTTATTAATATATCTATTCTTTTATCAATTTCCTACCACCATAAGACTCAACAATTCTCTTAACACAATCATCCCATCTTTTTACAAATATACTGATATAAATTCTTTATCCAAATCTTTTGCATACCAAATTACTTCTCAACCATCCTGTTACCTGCCCTTTACTCATAACCCAATTAAATGTTATTTTGCTGCCCTCTCTTGAATTATTTTACAACTGAAAATTCAATAATATTTAAATTTTAGT
Organism: Epiperipatus broadwayi; assembly: GCA_028023455.1. NCBI lineage: Eukaryota > Metazoa > Onychophora > Udeonychophora > Euonychophora > Peripatidae > Epiperipatus > Epiperipatus broadwayi. Next base: position 2,520,966 of record JAQFVV010006234.1, read on the forward strand.
TTTAACAATGGAAGAGGACAATCTACTCTTGGCGTTGATTGGTTGGTAAGCATAGAGGATAAAAAAAAATGCTTATTAATATTTTTTACCACTATGATTTCTTTTGATTCATTTTAAAAGTAATAAACAAATATTTTTGGCCATTTAAAAAAGTATTGTTTGACATATTATAAATTACTTTCATAAAATATGCTACAAATAAAATTATTTTAGAAAAAATGTTAAGATTTTTGTAAAAAATTATTTACTTTTCCACAATGTAAAATTGAGAAAGAAATCAGCCATATCAGCAGCACTTTTAGTTAATTTAAAATTTAAAATTGAGTGATAGTTTAATAAGCTATATGTATATATATATATATATATATATATATATATATATACATATAGCTTATTAAACTATATGTATATATGTATATATATATATATATATATATATATATATATATCCACAAATACACATGTTTAATACTATAGCTGAACATGAGGTTTCTATTATTTTCTGACCAGTCCAGCAATGACTTGTTTCCTCATGAAACTAGTATAATACACATTTCTTACCTGCATTCAAATTCTTAACTACAAATATAAAATAAAAATTGGTTTGCTCACAAGCTAGAGCTATGCTCAGATAGTTTAAATTACTCACTAAACAGATAACAACTCTTCAATAATATATAATGACCTAACAAATAGAAAACAATTATATATCATTCATCCTGGTTAATGATGATGATAATACTTTCATTAGAAGGAATAAATTAATAATATCTTCTTGGTGATAGCATAGACTGAAGCGTGCCTTCTGCTTGAGGCTATAAAGTATGTGAGGCACTTGTCGCTGTACATATGTAAGATGTATGCTAAAAACACCACATTCTACAACTGTATAAAAATATTTCTCTTATGAGGCATACAAATAGGAATGAAACTTGGAATAATTCATTGCTCTCCTAAAATACCTTCAAATATCAATATATTTAATTGTGAGAAAGCTATGCTCCATCTCACCTCTATCAAACAAAGCCATTTTCACTGTCATATAGCATGACTAAGAATAATTTTATTTAAAGTTTAATTCTGTTAGCTAAGAAATAGGCATCAGTATTTTTTTAAAAAACAAAAACATTTTAACTAACTCACACTCTAGGGCATAGCAATAAAATACTAAAATATATGAGGATTAATAAACATGAAAACATATATTTTAAATTATTTGTATAATAATAGTTAAAACCTTTTCATGCTTCATACTTTCCTAGAAATTTCTAATAAAGACAGACTCAAGCAATTGTATAACTAATAAATATATTTTCTAATTTTAATATAGGTTTAACATTGGGCCAATTTTATAATTCTTAACTAAAATATGCAAGAGAATAAATGTAACATATCATATAACAGTAAATATATTAAGGGAAAATATTGCAGAAAGTTTATTATGGCACACATCGATCTTGGCAATAGTTTTCCATTGTAATGTAAAATTATCGAAAGAGAAAACAAAACCATAAATATTATCTTAAATTAAAAATGCATTGTCATTTAAGAATGATCTTGAAGTTGTCCAAAGATTAATGTTTATTGTCACATAATCAAATTTAAAGATACTCATTTTATCATAGTAGCTACATTTATTATCTGGATTCCTACATTTTATTAATTTTCTATTATCACAATTCTAATCCTCGTAATATCACTTATTTTCATAAGAATATATATATATATATTGCGTTATGCACTAATTGATCCTTTAAGGTTACTTTTCCATTATTCGGAGATTTAACCGGAACAGATGCTCATCATAACAATTCGAAAATTACTTATGAAAGATACATAAGATTTCTTTCATTCCAAAATTTAGTTGAAACAGATGATCATTATAATAAACTTATACAATTAATTAATAAATGCTTATAAAAGATGTTTTTAGTCCAGAGATTTTGATGGGATATATGCTCATTATAATATACTTTTAGAATTATTTAACACATATTTAATAAATATTTCTTTCATTTTCAAATTTAAAAGGTTATTCTAATACATATTTCAAACTTTCCGCTCCTGTTTTTTTTTCTCTCAGGAGAACACAAAAGTTTACTTTAGTAATAACAATTAAAGAATATATGAATTATTGTTTAGACTTTATTATTTTTTTCTTATAATATAACACAAATATACGATTCAGATGTTAGGCTTTCAATATTTTATCTATTTTATAAATAAATTCATCTATCCAAAGATTAGAAGTAAAATATTTGAAATTTAATAAAATATCAAGAAACGTTTGTAATATAAACATCCATCCAAATATTAGTAGCTAAGACAGGGTTGATATCAATAAAAGTCTGTACCTGAAACATTGTGTGAAGCATAGAATGGATCTTCCAAGCTAGACATGTTAAATTAATCATGGTGTAATAATTAATCTTGTTGGTTTGGTAAAATTTTGGCAATAATTGATTTTGAAAAGAGATCAGTGTACCTACTTAATCTGTATGGACGCATTTTACAAAATAACAAAATATACATTTTTTTTTAAAAATAATTTTGATAAGAGAATAACTAAGAAACAGATCTGATAGGTGTTCACTTGACACAAAGTTTTCAGAGAAGCCCCTGCCCCAAATATGAATAACCTTTTATATAACCTGTCTCTCAATTATGTTCTGATTCAACCTAATTGGTCTTTGATCCATAATATTAAGATTTATTAGGTTTATCAACTCTAATTTTCAGAGTAATCATTCACAACATTGTCTGAGACCACCTGTACATGAGATATATTTATGGTTTGGAATATAATAAATAATCTCAATGATGCTTTTAATGTTTGTTGTATCATATATTAGATTTATCTTCTTGATAAAAATTAGTGTTTTTTTTACATATATAGTTATAAGAAAAGTTGTTTTACACGATATTATAAATATAGACATATATTTTTTTACTTCCTTACAATTCTGAGTATTATCCTATTTAGTTTAGTGATTATTTACTTGCAAAGTATCTTTAATCACTATTCTTTATCACAGTATCTTTATACTACACCTTGTAATATTAGTAACAACAACAACACTAATAATAATCATGATATGATGATGTTGATGATAATAGTAATGATGATGATAATGATGGTGATGAAATTATAGTCAAAAATATGATCTTATTTGACAATAATATGTTTAATTGACACTTCTAAAGTGGATAGAATCATTTAAAAGGTCTTTATAGATATGTAATTTTAACAAAAATGTATATTGTAACACTGGAGATTGAACTGTGACAATAATAGGATTAAACGTGTATAATGCTAGAATTGAGTGACATTGATTGTAATGCTATGTTTAAAAGGATTAATAAATTTTATTATTGTTGAAATTTAATAATAATAATAATAATAATAATAATAATAATAATAATAATAATAATAATAATAATAATAATAATAATAATAATAATAAGAATAATAATAATAAGAATAATAATAATAATAAGAATAATAATAATAATAATAATAATAATAATAATAATAATAATAATAATAATAATAATAATAATAATAATAATAATAATAATAATAATAATAATAATAATAATAAATAGCTTTCTCTAACTCTCTCTCTCTCTATATATATATATATATATTATAATTTAAATGTTATTAGATTGAAATTAATTTAATTAATAAAACATATTATAGAAAAATATATCTGGCTTACTTCTTAGCACTAAATGGTTAAACATTTTGTCTACATTAAAATGATAAACATCCTTCAAATCAAAACAATTTTTTAAAGTAAATAAAAAAAAATAGATTTAACATATATTTTACATAAATGTTAAACATTTGGCAATATACTATGTTTACTGTAAGTTTAGGACGTCAAGAAATCATGTCTTATTAAAAACATATAAAACAAAACATGGTTGGTATTTATATTTTTAACATTGTCATACATATATATATATATATATATATATATACAATTTGTTATATATATATATATATATATATATATATAAATTGTCCTCAATTTAAAATTTATGATAGGACTTCTTAATTATACATGAAATGGAGACATTTTTTAGATGCTTATGTTAATATTTTTCAGAAAAAGTGTATTTTCAATAGTCAGCCTTTTATCTTGTTCTTGGAATATGTAGTTTGTTGGCATTTTGGCTTTGACAAAATCTATTCAATATTAAAGTTAAATAATGAGTTCTATGTAAACCAAAAAAAAAAAATTCATCCATATGTAGATGTATGATAAATTATAAAAAAATATCAACAACTTTTATACATTGATACATTTTTTGCAAAATATTAGTCTTTGAATTAACTTTAATAATTCATAATTATTAACAATCATAAATAGATACTTTTAAATATAGTAATAAACCTACCATTACAGTAATGCGAACAGTATTTTATTAGAAATAATGAACACTTTTATATACGAAAATTTCCGACAAATCATCAATATATTTCCATATTTTTTATTAAAAAATCAGCATTTTTAATGATAGAAGATGATTGGATTTTAACCCAAGCATTAAAAATCTGTGATTTTGCCTATTTATGTCAGATTAATAATTTCAATACATTGTTTATATGTTCATATAAATTTTCAATAATTTATTTTTATATTATACATGTCAGTGAAAACATATTTAAAATTACCATTGATTACTGTCAATTTATCTCCACTTTTTTCTTTGTAAACAGAAAACTTGCATAAAAAATTCCAAATTAAAAATTAAAAAAATCCTATTTAAATTGTTATTCATTTAAAATAAAGCTTTATTTAAAGCAATCTACAAATAAAAACTGTCTTGTCTTTCATTAAATTATCTTTTATTACAAACATAGTTTTTTTTCTTCTCATTTCTCTTGATAGGTATTTCATTTCTTCCTTATTCACATTTAAAACAAATACTTTGGTATTATTTTTATATAGAAAAGTATTAAAAAAATATTTATAATTGTAATACATACAAGAGTATTTTTAGTTATAACTACACTTATATACTTCTTTCTAATTATTAAAAATACATAAAAGTATCTGAAATAGAAAATTGATATAAAAGAAGCATTTCAAACTCAGCCATTATTCATCACAGAGAAATGCCTTAATATCATTTTAAAATAAAATATTATAGTATAGATGCCTATTAATTACATCCTATTTATTGTAAGTTAATGGACAATATATTTTTGGATGAGGATATATATATATATATATATATATATATATATATATATATATATATATATATATATATATATATATATATATATATATATATATATATATATATATATATATATATATATATATATATATATATATATATATATATATATATATATATATATATATATATATATTGTGCCCTTGTCTGTAGGTCATAGGTAGGGTAGAAAAGTCAATTATTAAAAAAAAATTAAATTTTAAGTTATATTGGTAAGATATATAAATAATAATAAGAGAATGAGATTTTATAGTACAATTTAAAGCTGAAAATACCTGGTAGGTAACAATGTAATAAAGTATTTTAAAAAGAAAACAATTAAATAAAGCTTAATCATATCATTGCTTATGGTTGTGAAAACTGGCCATATAAAATAATACAGCTATAGATAGTTAAAAGTATATCAATTATTTAGTATAATATTGAAAAACTAATAAATTAAATAAATACTAGATGTAGTGTATAATTATATTTAATAATCAAAATTAATAGATTGTGTTTTAAAATAAACTTTGGGATGGTGAGAGTTATATTTAGTTTAACATTATAAATTATTTTCTAAATTTTTTATAAAATATATCAGTTTTGGTAATTTAAACCAAGACGTAAATAAAAAATCATTTTTATAAAGTTAGTAGACACGTGACCGTATATTAAATACCTTCACACACACTCTTGTTAAAATAATAATAAACTGTGTGAATTTAAAACTAGATATAATTGCCATCGATCTTTAAAGTGAAAGTTAAAATTATTAAATATTGTTTTAATAATTATTTTAAAACTTAGATGATTTTTTTTATATAAAACTATAATTGAATTTAAAAATATTGGTATAAATATTCCAGACATTACGTCATCAATTCTTAATTTTAAAACATCCATTCTGTTATCAAAATAAAATGAATAAATTGTTCGCGCTAAAATAAATATTAACCAATCAAAGGATGTAAAATTAAGAGACAAAAATCTAAGAATTATACAGAGCGGGAGAAGTAATGTGTAAGTGAAAGAGAAAGTAACTAATTTTTTTTATAGCTGATAACATCGTAGCTGAAAGTAATATAAATCTATAATTTCGTATTATTCTAAAAGTTATTCGGTAACATATAATATATTTTTGACTGCAAAGACATGAATTTCTAATTTTATAAGTGATCTTACCAGGAAATTTTATTCAAATTTAACCAGAAAGCCTACAGTAACATGGAAGTACAAGAAAAAATATTTAAAGTGATTGCTGAAAGAAAAATAATTGGAAATCATCTTAATGCCATTTTAGTTATGCTCAACCTGAAACTTAATCTTATAACTGAAAGGAATACAATTGGAACGATATGTGAAAATCTGAAAAAGAAGCTGTTGGTCGTCAAGAACAATTTATGACGATAAATTTACAGGGCTACTTTAAAACTAAGTTATACTTCTCTATGAACAAAATTTTAATATGCGTTCTAGTATCAAGAAAAATAACGGTGGAGAAAGAATGTTTATTTTGTAAAGAAAACATTATTAAAACTATAATTCCAGAATGTTAGAATATAGAAAAAAAGTTAAAGACTAATATAAAAGTGCTATATGTATTATGAAAAGGAGCCGAAAAAACTTTATATAAGAGAAATGAGAAAATATTACAAAGAATTTAATGGAAAAAAAATGTTTGATCAAAGAAAGCTAAGATTAAATGACTAAATAAAAATGGATCCATGGAAATAGAAAATTATTGAAGATTTAAATAAAATATCTACAAGATGCATCGGGGGACAAAGCGCGCGGGAAAAAGCTAGCAGACTATGTTGAAGGAGATATCAAGAATTAATAAGTGTATAAAATATTGAGAAAACTAAGGATCATCGTCGATGAAGATTATTAAACAGAGTTATTTTTTTTATAGAACATTAAGTGACTGAAAAAAGAAATAAAGTATATATTTTTTTTAGCTTTACTATGAACAATTTTCAAGCAAGTTCGACAAAGCAGTATCGTAAATATAATTTAATATTTTTATTTGATTGTATTTAAAATATAAAAAATCTATATTAGCTTAGGGAAACATATAAACATGAATTTAAGAATAATGAGATTTTAAATATAATAGCTTAATAGAATGATAGAAATATTATTATAAAAATAAAATGTATGTATGGAAGTTTTAAATATCTACAAGAAGTAATGGAATGGTGAAGCCTTCAGAATACGATCAAGAAGATAGAGATCGTTTTGGTAATTGTGATATTATTGATAATGCATAATGTATTTTTTTTAGGTCATCTATTAATGAAGAATGATGTATGAAAGTTTTTAAATTATAAGTACACATTTTATCCAACATTAAAACATATATTTGAGATAGTAGTAATTTTAAATGTGCATGCAATAAGTTGTTTTAAAAATATAATTAATAATAAGTATCATAATAATTATGTGATTCTTTTGAACTTTTATGTTGCAAAATCTTCAGATAATTTTAAAATAGTTGGTATATTATAAATATACGAGATAAGTAGTAAAAGATTTTCTTAAGAATAGCTGTATAGTTTGAACTAAAAATGAATTTTATTATTGTTAGAAATGTAGACAGAAATTTGTCGATGTACTGCATAGATAAATCTAGAGAAATAAAATCGGATAGTGACTTGGTAGTACTGGTGTAGAGGAAACCAAGATGATGTTTTTTGCCAAGAAATAAGAAAAATCAAATATTTGGATCATAGTATTTTGTGTGATTTCAGTATAGCTAACTAAGTCCTATCACTGAACACATATATTTTGGACAGTGTTTTTTTTTACGTATTTTTGAAACTTTTTGATGTTATATAAAGCTGAAGGAATAGCTTTAGCATCACTCCTATAGTAGAGGTGGATAGACAGATAAAGGTCACTCCTCTATGGTGTTCTTTAAATTCACTGTGCCATCATTGTCAAGTTTTATGACGGATAATATTCTAGTTGTTTTGATCCTGCGCATCTATTTTCGCTATCCTTGTTTCATGAATATACATCGTCAGAAAGATATTTTATAGAAATGATACATAAAATAGAAATGAGGCTAGGTTGTCGTTATGTAAGAATAGTTTATTTACTAGAATGAGTTAGAATTGTTATTTTAAAAGTGAAAGTATAAATGTCATAAAGAGATGAAGAATCATATGATATAGTTTTAAAAAGTAATTCTGAAATGAATATAAGATTTTAAAGGAAAAATCTAAACAAAGTTTTTTAAAGTAATAATAAAATTTTAATATTTTATATGATATTTAAAAATAGAGATTGCATGTTGGTTGAAAAATGATTCAATAATGTGTAACAGATATATGTATTTGTGCATGGTATGTTAATGATTGTAATTACCATACGAAGCAAAGGCTTGGATAAGTATTGGATTAATAATTATTGTATAGTCAATAATAAAACGGAACATCAAAATGTCAAGAAGGGTTTGAATCTTTAGGATTCCATACGAATAATAATATAAAATAGAATTTTATGATTTTGTATAATTTTTACTACGAAGGTAAAAATTTTGTAAAAATATAATTTTAAAATTAATAGAGATATAAAGTATTAATGATAATTATTGATAGATACATTTTTGTAACAAGCTAAACTAAAATCAGATATCTAATAATAATAATACTGTATAAGAGTTAAAAATAAAATAAGTAGAAATTTAATGTTAAGAGATAAACTAGTAAAGTAATTTTGTAACAGGAAAGTAGGGATATCCGATGTACATAATGTAAATATTGTTATTTGTATAATTATTAATAAACTATGTTGTAAATTTATTTGTAAGCTTCGTGTCTTAGTTATATTTCTCCACATAGAATGCATGATATCGCAATACACATTTATAATTGCAACAGACATATAATTTTGCACAAAGTAGATAAACATAAAAGTGTTATAATAATTTTTGAAAATTTATTTGTATGATAAAATTAAAGGATTATAATTATATCGTTTATTGGTCATAAGTTGGTTGCCACAATATTAAAATAAATTATATGCTAATATTACAACACGTATTTTGATTGTCAGATTATTAAATACTACCACGAACGTAATATTTATTTATTTATTTCATTTAAGAAGAAATAGGATTACATTATACTATTATTATCATTATTCTTATTTATTATTGTTAGTTGTTACGTAGTGAATTTATGACATAAAATTCCCTTCTCATAGTTTACTACCGTAATTTAAATCAGTTTAAATGCAATTTATGAACCTGAGATTTATTTGATTTGATTTTATTTCATTTATTTACTTAAATTATTTAATTGAGCTAGATTATTATTACAAAGAATAATAAGATATGATTATTATCTTAATCGTAATGAAAAGAGCTTGGAAAGTCATAAGAATACCATAAGTTGATTATTTAGTATAGTGTTCTTATGCCATTGGGATAGTATCATGTGGATATATCTCAATGTAGTCTGTCTCGCTCCCCGTGTCGTCGCTCCATGTCTCATGAAAATAATAAATTTTTAATAATATAACTGTATTTATATTTTAAAGTTTAGAGCTAGTAGTAATCATTTTTAATAAATTAATTTCATTCATTTTGTTAAGACTGAGCTAGAGAGAGAACCCGGAATATTTATGGCGTAATAATAAGAATCCTAAATTATTACTTTGGAGAGAGGCGACGGGGGAGGAGGGTACAATATATATATATATATATATATATATATATATATATATATATATATATATATATATATATATCTTTGGAAATAATTTATTATTTTAAATGGAGGATCAATGTTATAAAATGTTTATCATTCAAACATATATGTGTAAATTATAAGCATTGATAATATTGGTAATGGTATTGTTGAAAATACAGGAAAATACTGAACTAATCCTTGCAATAGAATTTATATTGTATTTTCAAAGTGCTTGTTTTGAGGATTATAATATACAAGTGCTCTCTGCCACTGTTATTATTGTAACATGTCAAACAATGACTGGATTCACAGAGTTCAGTTTGTGTAAAACATAAATTATCTTCAACATAGTTAAAATATAGATTTTAGATAAGAGATAAATACCAAAAAAAGAACGATGATCATTTAATTTTCATTTTAGAAAAAAAGGACATATTCTATCACAAAAGCATCTAAAAGGAAATGAGAATAATAATGTCAGCAAATATCCAAGACATTTGAGAATTTACAATTCTGCTAAGATGTTTACAATTTTGTCATATAACTCTCATTCTGCCATTTATTGGAAAATGTTACTTTTATAAGTGAAATATTAAGCTGATGTAGTTTGCAAAATATTATAGATATTTCATTTTAATTATAGCAGTAACATCAGCACCATCTATATTTATTTATTTTAGAAAATTTCCACCAATAAAAATTTATTTCTACATTTTTTTCACTATTTGCAAAAATCAATCCAAGAGGATATAATAAAATGTGAAACCGTTTAACATGTTTAAGAACAATTCTTTTCTCATATTTGGACATAGCTACAATCAGTTTCAATGGTGTATCAGCATCTATATCAAAGAATCTCTGCAATTGGAAAATTACAGAAACAGTTTCTTTGTCATTGCACCAGTTGGGTTGAGGATTGCCTACATGATCAAATACATCAGCAGAATGGGCTTTAAATATCGAATATGAGAAAGATCAACAAAGTCTAAAATAGCTTGCTTATAATAGTTAAATATTAGTCATAGATATCAACACACAAACATATAAATAATAATCAGAAAGATAAAAACAAAACATAATGAGGTAATTCGTTTTTACATCAAGGAATTGACATCACACTGTAAATGACTTGTAATTGAATTACAATAATGCATTATAAGAAAACAAAAGTTACTTTTTTAAATATAATATACAGTTGTAATGATTACATTGAATTAATTTTATATAAGATTTTTCTCAGATATTTAGTTAAATTTTCAGCTTATTATTATTATTATAACTTTGATGTAATTTTGATTACTGATATTGAAATAGAAATAATATAGATTTAAATGTATATGGATGAAGAAGAAAATGAGAAATCAAATCTAAAATAATAACATAATTTAAGTATAACTTTTACTGAATAATTCATGAATAAAAATTTAATAAAGAAAAAAAATAATATAAATTTATTACTTATATTTACTTGAAAATAAAGCCCCATTTAATAAAAATAATGTAACAATAATAAAGATGGTGTATGGTGTAAGTGAAGTGATCACACAATAAATAATTTATTTATTTAAAATAAGTATTTGCCTTATTATATTAATAATTATTCCATATTAAATAATGAAATAACTATGTATTTGCACACATTTGTTATTACACTAGAACAAACATTAAACTCATATCACGTTTATGATTATATAAGAATATATATATATATATATATATATATATATATATATATATATATATATATATATATATATATATATATATATATATATATATATATATATATATATATATATATATATATATATATATATATATATATATATATAATATCCCATGATAGCTGACAAATTTGTAACTAAATAAAATATCTGTTACAAATGGAACCAGGCGCTATTCTGACTTCTTCTCATGTATATGGCATATTTCTTGTCTTATTTGGGCAGCCATTTTGTAATAACAATAAAATACAGATATGATATTCAATTTATAACTAACATAAAGATATATTATTATGATAGCTACTGTCATTCTGTACATATAAGGAAATGTAATGGCATAGTATGTTTTCAACTATCATAAATATTAATCTAGTCACCACAATAATGAAAGAAATAATTTCTCATTTCTAAACACCCAAAATAAAATAAAATAATCACTGGCATAATTTAAGATTTAAAATATTTCAATATTGGAAAGTCATTATACCTAATAAAATTTACTAGTAGATTGTAACTGGATAAATAAATATTACCTATAGCAACTGAATAAAATTACAGTAAAATTTATGGAGTGCATTACACTTTTCTCCAGTAATAGATTCCTCAACAAAGAATTCTTCCATTTCCTCTTTTCATATGCATAAGACTGTTCACACACAGATATTTGTAGCTACATAGAAATATGAAATGTGAAATATTAAATATTATCAAGTGGAAGAAAAGGGACTTAAATTTTTTTACTCAATTTAGCTAAGGACATGTGTTTTCCCCAGGCACTACTAGATTGTTTTAAACCTAGATAAATATCATTTGTCCATAGTGTACTGGGTTCAAACCCACTTGGTACAACCTTTACAACACATGAACTAAGATGAATAAAAACGACCTTCTTATATTTAAGCTGCATCTATAATTTATAAGATCCCAATATAATAAATTCTCAATACTTCTGGTGTTAAAAATTCTATAGGTGTTACCAGCTCAGTTTAATTACTGGATTTACAGATGTGCAGTTGCTCTTACTAATGGCTCACAGACAAACATAGTGAGAACCATTATTTATAGATAGCCATTAATTCTATTTATTTAATGTATTTATCAATAATGATAAAATGATGATGATGATGATGATGGATCCAGCTACAAATTTGCAATTAAATCACAACAACAAATTTAGCATTTTAGAAACCTATAAGAACTGACTTATAACAAGTTTAAACTGAGATTTAATTTATTAATATTTACTAATGATGATAACTGATCAAAATGAAACTCACAGCCTAACATCAAACATTTTATAAATTTATAGTTATCTGCTTAAAACACAATTATGTTTAAACTGATAGGTTAATCATCAATATTTACCAGTGATGATGTTTGATCAATATGAGTCTCACCACATGACATGTAGCTTTTTATAAACCCCTATTTACTAAAACATTATTATATTTAAAATGGAATTTAATTACCAATATTTATCAGCGATGACACAAATCTCATAGTATAAAATTTAGTTTCTTATAAATTTATAATTATTTACCTGAAACCTTATTTGCTCAAATGGTGAGTTAACCATTAATATTCACCGTCTATGATGATGGTCAAAACCCTTTGGCACAACATCAAATTTTAGGTTTTTCATATCAACCTATAATTACTGTATGTAAAGTGTGATCCCAAACATCATTATATGTAAATTACTATCCAACACTTAACCTTTATTAGAGATGATGATTGATTATACTTAAAATGATAAAATTAAGGAAAAAATAGCAATACTAAGAAAAATAAGAACTCGAAAACCAAATATGGTATAATTATATTTATTAATATTCTTCTCTTTAATAAAACAAATTGCTTATTATATAATTGACTGTAATTATTATCTCAGTTAAATACATAATTAGAACAAAATATTTAACACTTTATGCATAAACAAATAACTTAAATATATTTCTGTGTTCCTACCTATTTTAAAATAAGCTGGCTTAAAATGACATAAAACATATTATATTGAATGCTTATTCATTATTTTACCCATTTATTATATATGCCATAAAGGTACATTTTATTCTAAAGATATGTGTGTATTTATATTCCCATAAGTGTGAAACCTTACTTTTTAATTTGCTTTCTTAAAATAACTATTAATCAATAAGACATTAGTCTAACATATTTTTTCATTGTTTGTATAAGCAGTTTCTTACACACACACACACACATACTATGATATGTCTACATACATATTTTATGTTAAATGTTTCCCCTCATCCCAGTTTTCATAATGAATTAAACACATAAAAAATATTTAAAGCTTTAGCAAAAACAACTTATATCAAATTTAAATATGCAAATAATTAAGACACAAAAAAACATCATAAAGTATATATTGGTAGGTTGATCAAATATTGTACTGAATAAATAACAATAACAAAAGACATTTTATTATTATACTATAAAAATATCAAAAGATAATGAAAAATTAAGTTTATTTTTTGAAAATGTATGCGTGTAATGTTAAGCAGTAATGACGATTAATAACACAATCAGTAAACAAACTTTTAACTTTTTATGTATTAAAAGAAAAAAAAAACCTTTGACCATAGAAAGAGCTTCAATGATTACTTTCAACAAATAAAAAAAATTAATAAAATTTTAAAGTTACCCAATCCATATTCAGTTCTTATTAATGACCCAGGTTCAAAAAACCGGTTGATCTTGTTTATATCTTCTGACTAATCTTGGGTTAGCTTGCTTCTACCATTAAACGTTATTGTTGGTTCTTTTGATAAATAGATGAGTTTGATTGTGTGGATTTTATACATATTCCTCTTTCTTTTCTTCTTTCCTCTTCTCCCTCTATTTAAAGATGATGATCCTTTAATAGACCAGGAGACAAAAAAAGTATCTCAGACAGCATATGTGGTTGACTTTAAACTGACCATTCTTTGGGTATTAAAGTCTTATATTTGTGTGTGTAAACAAAATAGTGGATCAACACATGATGTCAGAGATTTTCATGAACAAAAGAGTGATTAGCAATACATAATTGTTTTCTTAGATCTAGCAAAATATATAAACACCATATTTAAAGTAGTAATTTGTGTACTTTTTTAGAACACCATTTTATTTTCTTAGCTTCTTTTTATGGATTTAATCTTGATAAATCCATCCAGACTAACATAGTTGCCATATTATTTATATATCAGTACGTCTTCTGCTATGCTGTTCATAGCAAGAGCTTGACATGTTAGTTTAACGTTTTCTAAGACAAAAAGTTGGTGAAAAAAAAATAAACTCTGTTTCTCAGAGCTTGAATGATACTCCATTAATAACCATTGAACAAACCTCACTTTTTTTCAGCAGATTTTTAAATTTTCCAGTTTTTCTGTCACCCCCCTCAGCTTTATCCAAGCCAAAAGTTTTTTCCTACAAAAACAAGTGTCATTTTGAAACAAAACATACATCATTTTGGTCAAAATCAATTTAAAAAAAAAATTAATGGTTCTTCTATGTTTCAAACACATTTCTTTCATTTTTGCTAATTTAAACACCCAGAAAATACAAAAAGAATAAAATCTGAAACTTATGGGTAAATATAAATGTCTCTCTGATTTATGCATTCATACTGTCAGGTCAGATACTAGAAAAAAAAAAACATGTACCTTACAATCCCATTAATTTTTTGACCTTAGTGTGACCTTTTATGTATATTTTGTTTTTAAGAAAAATATGTAAATAACTGATTGCTTTATTTAATTGAAGTCTATTACAAAAAAATACTTATTCTTGTAATATTAAGTTTTCACTACTTCCCATTAATAACTATTGTTTATTACTATATAAAACAAGTACACACACAGACACACACACACACACACATATGTATATTATTTTAAATTAGGAATATGTAAATGTGGTATGAGATCCTATACTTACAATATATATATGTATATATATAGTGTATATTAATTTTGTACAATTTTTTTTTTTTAAAAAAAGATGTTACATCGTTATATTTCACGTTTTTTTTTTCTTTGACAAAATAAGTTTTACTTCACAGCAAAACACTTTCAGTTAATTTAATTCTTCATGATATCACTTATCTTAGACTATTATGGTGTGTATATACACATTTTACTGCATTTTTATGAGAACTAATTTTAGTTGATTTTGTATGAAGCACATATTTTAGTTTTTATTATTAATAATACATAATAATAATTAGACTTTTTTTTTCTATTTAAGAATATAATTTGCATAAATCTATTTACAATCTAAATTTGCCTTGTTTCATATATTATATGTCAAGAAAAAAACAATGTGGGGGGTTTTATTATTTGCATTTAAATGTTTTTGTGTTATTGACTTTTTTATTATTAAAGAGTTGTTATATTAATTAAGCTAACCAAAGAATTCAAAATCAAGAATGCCTCTTAGAAATGGATTATCATTACTTTTTATCATTACAAAATTTATCTATAAACTAAAACATGTGAAACAACTTCTGAAGTATTGTAGCATTATCATAAATAAACAACTTCATGCTCTATAAAAATCTAAATGATTTAAATAATCATTTAATCCACACATACAACTTCATATATGAATACATAACAAAACTTCTAGTAAAAAATCCACTAAATTTTGCAAAGGTATGGATTCACCATTCCATACTTGCTAATTTATTCTATTGTTACCAGTATGTCAATGCAATCTAATTATTAATGTTATATTCTGATAAATATTTTCTGAATATTAGGATATCGTGGTTTGTAATAGTTACTGTACTAAAATAACATTCCTTAATTATGAAGTTAAAAAAGTAAAGAAAGTTTACAATAATTAGGTATTTGTTTTAACTTGTCAATATTGGATGTAATCTGATGCAAAAAAAAAAAAAGACTTATCAATCCAGAATGAAACTTTATTTGTACTTTTTGGGTTAGTCAATGGAGTATCATTGTAAATATTTTAATAAATTTTACATTAGAATGGATAGAGCATAGCCAGATGTGTATTTTTGTGTCTTCTCAACAATTTTTCCTAAATATGAACAACAACATTCCATTTTTCCAAAAAAATCACACATCATCCTGTATGTATTTTCAAGGATGTGATGTTTATGGTTTATAATTCCACATTTAATAGATATCCAAATCCAGGGTCAGTCATTAGCAAGATTATTTTGCTTTGATAGATATTATATTTTTTTCTTAATTTAGATATTCCTATCATCTTTTATAAAAGTCTTTTCTGTGTAAGTGAAATGCAATATAATTGAATGATGTCAGAACAAAAATCCTTCTAGATTTATTAAATTTCGATTTTATATATAGAGCTCACAAAATAATCTCTTAACAAACATTGAGAATATCCTCAATCTCAGACCAGTTTCTGCTTCTGGTGTAATCTGTGAGGTGCTGGGATATTCAAGCATTAGATTAAAAATACCAGTAGAAGACCACCACTTTATCTAATGTATAACTATTGAGTATATAATGTTGAAATTGTCAGATATCTATATGTCTTCCAAATCTAGCTATCTAACTCAAATAGCCATATGAGACTGAACTAAATTCAGATACACCATATATTAATAGTTTTAGTAATATAAATTGCCAAAGTCTTAATAGCAAAAAATATAATGACAAAAAATGAAGTTCAGTCCCATATGGCTATTTGAGTTAGATTGCTGGAATGGAAGACATATGGAACATAAAAATTTCAGATTCTTCTACCCAGTAGTTTTACATTAGACAAAGTGCTGGGCTTGTCCTGGAATTGTTTGATGTTGGATATAAAATGGAGCAGATTAGCAATACTTTATGTCAAATTTTAAAAAGTTATAACACTAGAAAGGATTTGAAGATTGAGAGTAAAAAAATCATTACGGATATATATATATATATATATATATATATATATATCCGTAATGATCCAGGTATATATAAATATATATATCTATATATATATATATATATGTTAAAACGAAGATTTGCACGGGTTAAATATATAAAATACATATTTTGCGGGTTCATCCGTGTTAAAAACTTTTAATATCAATTTACTGATGTTTCGACTTGGTCACACAAGCCATCCACAGAGTTATAAAAAGGTAGAAAAACGGTTGTAGAGGCGCTACAATCACTGGTTTGAATAAAACATTAAAAATCCCACCAATAGCAAAAATGTTAAATTTAAGAATGTTTTTTAAAGAAATCTTTCCAAATAGGAGGAAGTTTGCACGTATCATCTCGCTTATTGATACAATCTGGCCTTTTAAGTATCTCAATGGCTTCTCTGATTTTGCATTGGTAGAGATTATCACATCTGGATATGATCCTGGTACTAGAAAAATCTATTTTATGACCTGAATCTATAGTATGGAGTGATAGTGCTGATGATGATGAGTGTTGTTTAACTGCATTAGCATGCTCATCTCTCCTAACACTGATGCGACGATTACTCATACCTATGTAAGAAGCTTTACAATTTTTACATGAGATTTGATAGACACCATGAGATTCAAGAGGGATTGAATCCTTAGGCTTGGTTATTATATTGCTGATCTTTTGATGAGCAGAAAATGCTGTATCTATATTATAGCATTTTAATATACGTCCAATACTGTCTGTAGTTCCTTTTACATATGGAACACAAATCCTAATAGCTGACTTATCATCTTTTTGATTCCTATGGTGGGATTTTTAATGTTTTATTCAAACCAGTGATTGTAGCGCCTCTACAACCGTCTTTCTACCTTTTTATAACTCTGTGGATGGCTTGTGTGACCAAGTCGAAACGTCAGTAAATTGATATTAAAAGTTTTTAACACGGATGAACCCGCAAAATATGTATTTCATATATATATATATATATTGTACAAAATTGTATTTATGAAGGAAAATAGTAAATAATTTTGGGAAATGCAGAATCGTTATTTTTGAAAGAGGATAAGATCGAAAATGAATGCAATATAAGGATAAAGAATCATAAATATTTCCGTATTATATATATATATATATATATATATATATATATATATATATATATATATATATATATATATATATATATATATATATATATATATATAAAATCAAAACTACACCAAATCTAAAATTAAACCAGACCAGCATAAAAATAATATTAAAACACAACGTAATGTATATATATATATATATATATATATATATATATATATATATATATATATATATATATATATTTGTACTCTCACTTGCTGGAAATATAATAATAGGAAAATTAGACTAGCTCAGACAAAATGATTATGCTCAGCTAAAATACATATAATCAGTAATATCGATATCCTATGATACTGTCTACTATTCAACTAGCTCTAATTAATTAATAAATAATAAATGGTTCATTTTATAAAACATTAAATAAATAAAATATTAATAAATCATGAGATAGTAAAGTGAAGTACAATCAGTAAAGATTTACACTGAGCCAATATCTCACAGGATACCACATCAACTGCATAAGAATACTATCCCCTATTATTTCAAAAAATAATCCATGCATAGCATTCTATCAGTTTAAAATAATCATCAATTTAATATAAGGCTACTAACTAAATCATAATCTCTTTATCAAAATAATATGACTATAATAACCTCAGGATTCTCAAACTAACTGGAATCAATTTATAATTTTGTGTAATCAAGTATAATAAAGGAGTTTGTATCACTCTCAATTACACCTAACTAATAATAATAATAATAATAATAATAATAATAATAATAATAATAATAATAATAATAATAATAATAATAATAATAATAATAATAATAATAATAATAATAATAATAATAATAATAATAATAATAATAATAATAATTTTCAATAAATAATCATCAATCCTATAAACTTTTCAATATTACGGTAACTATCGACAATGATATTTAACAATAATAAATACAATATAATTTTTCGTTTTAGGTGACATCTTAAATAGAATATGTGGTATAATCTGATAATCTGAGAATATGTGGCAAAGAATAACGTTATTATTTTATGCAATAAATTATATAATTAATTATGACCATAATGATAATAATGTAAAATGAAATTTCTCAAATATAATACATTATGGGCACAGTAAATTCTTAAGCAAATAATTCTTTTTGTACTGAGCAAATATTATGTTTGGTTTACTATATGGCGATCATGTATTTCTAATGTGAAGAATCAATACAACCCAATGTTTTATAAAAACAAGTTTATCAAAATTTATTATAGGCTTTTAACAAAAACTATATATAATATTCACAGTTACATCTTAGATAAATTGCATACTTTCACATAAAATATAATAATATAAAAATCAACAAGTAAATAAACTTTTACTTCGACTTATAACTTTGCATATTTATTTATTTATAATAATAATAATAATAATAATAATAATAATAATAATAATAATAATAATAATAATAATAATAATAATAATAATAATAATAATAATAATAATAATAATAATAATAATAATAATAATAATAATAATAATAATAATAATAAATTACGTATTCAATTATAGTTGACTATAATATTCATTAATTTTATGTATTAAAATAAGTTTTCCGTAATCAAACACCAAAATATGAAATTATAAATTACTTAAGTAACGTTTATTTCAATATATAATCATAGATTTTGTAATAAATTAAAAAAAAAACTTCTACTGATTAAGTGCTGATGTTATTTAAAAATATTTATTTTGTTTCCTTAATTAATAAATGGACTTAATAAATAAAATAATATAATTTACATACTTTTTATATATCTTACTTGGTACTACTCTAATAAAAATCCCTATGTGTATGTTTTATGTGTATTATAAACATAAAAATAATATTCACAATATATAAGTACTAATTATTTTTTATTGTGTTTCTTATGGTTGTTCTATTCCTTAAAAATATTCATCATCATGTATAATCAACATATTCAGAATTATTCAAAATGTCCTGAATAATTTATTATTTCTTTTTTTAAAAAAAAAAAAATAGTTTCATAAAATACTGAAATATTTATGATTTTTTATCTTTATATTTTGCATTTATTTTCGATCTTATCCTGTTTCAAAAATAACGATTTTACAATTCCCAAAATTAATTACTATTTTCCTTAATAAATATAATTTTATACGATGCAATAGCATTTGAAATTATGATAGCAATACGATGTATAGGCATGAAGAACTAACTAGTGTATCGACTCAATAGTATAAAAATAAAGGATAATCTACATGGCAACAGTGCATAAGAAGATGTATGACTTTTCTGTCTAATGACCTCCAATATAAAATAATGTCTAGGCTATGTATTTCTCTCATACAAACATTTAAATACTCAATACTAAGAAAACACTACCCATGGAAAATATACAATTCACAGGGCTATGTTATATGTACCTGCATAAACTACTAAGACAATAATATAAATTACATTCTATTCCCCATAAATTTTACATACAATCATCCCATTGTTTTTTATAATCCCAAGGTCACTACCACTTCAAAAATTTCATAATAGATTTATCAATCTACGTCGTCGCAAAATTATCAAACATTATTCTAAAACAAGAAAAGGTTTATTCACTTTCAAAATTCAACAATAGAAATACAAATGATTTTGCATCAATGTTTCAAATCAATACTTTAAAACTTTTTTTAAAATGATAGGGTTCCGCCACTAAAGACTCATATAAATTATATGTATCATTAAATCATATTACATTGGGAATATAAAAGAAAATTGTGCATATCTTTTTTTAAAAAATTCTAGCTCATATCTCCAAAAATAACAATATGTTTTTGTGTATTTAATGCACACACACACACACATACTCGTACATTCATGTGATAAGGTAATAGTAAACAAATTTTTCAAGCAATCTAAAAAAAAATAAACATCATCTAAAAATTAGTATATTTTACAAATTTACCCACAGTGAAAAATTGCTAGTTGGTCACTCTTAGACATTTTATTGTCCATATTTCATAAATGAAAAATATTAAATAATAATAGTATTTACTCAGCAAGAACTAATATACATAGAAAAATATTTATAAAAAACTTTACAAAGAATTAAATATTTTTTCAATAATAATTATGTTAGATTAATCGTTTTTATATGTAATTTCTTGCCTAACAATAATAAGAAAAACAACAACTTAAAACTATTATTAGTAAGCAAAAATATAATTAAGACTATATTTACAATTAACTCCAACCCATTATAAATAAATGAAAAAAAGGTTCTTTTTTTGTTCTAATATTTCATCCTTAGTAGTCTTTCATAAAGGTTTTTTTTTTTTCTTCTCCCAAAAACACTTGTTAAAACAAGAACTATCCAATGCTTTAGAACAAAAAAAACTTTTCTCATCCCCAGCACAGTTGTTAAGAATACCCACTGTCTAACCCTGAGAACAAAAAAAATAAAAAAAATCAAGTGAAGTGAAGTGGACTTTTGTATCCAAAAATATTTGAACGATAATTATCAATCATTATTATTTTATTCCCTTTGCACGTTTTCCATCTCAATCACCATTACTTCTTGATATTCCTTTTTATTTGGACCTTTCTTTATCCTATTAAAATATGTTTGTGTATAATTTTCCATCATTATGTTTCTTTCTTTCTCAAACTCATCCTTCAAAACTTTTATGGTTTGATCTACGGTAATATTTTTATTTTCCAATTGATTAAATATCTCCAATTTATTCTCTAATAATATTTCAATATTATCTTTATTTAACTTTAGTCTGAATCTATCAAATTTTGCTTCAGACGTAAACACTCAAAATATTTTTCCATAGACTGAATTTTCTTGTCTTGGTTATTAATTTCTAGGTTTCATCTTTTATTTTCTCATTTAAAACCTTTTCAGTATCTTCTTCGATTTTATACGTATCAATTTGGACATGATTGTATACGGTTTTTATTTCTAAAAAAATGTTTTCTACTTTATTTTCCATCATATTATCCATATTTGTAGACAAATCTACTTTCTCACTTCCCATCTTAGTATGTAGACAAATCTACTTTCAGATTTTCCATCTGAGTATTTTTTGTGGATACACTTTCCATCATTTGTTCCATCATTAATATCATTTGACTTAATGATGGATTATCACTGGTTTTATTTTCTATACATTTGTCAATAATATCCATAGTTTCTGGAACATGAATATTTAATAGAGAAGTACCATCAGACACACCTATATTTATTTGTTCATTGATACTATTCATAGTATCATCAGCTATATTTGAACTAAGTATATCAGTTTGCATTTCTATATTATTATCAGTATTAGAAGAAACTACTTTATACTGACTTCTCGTAATCGTAAAACTAACTTTATCCTAACTATAACTTTATTTATATGATAATATATTATTATATTAGGATATTAATGTAATGCCTTTCTCTTTTCAAAATCTATATGTGTTCTTACTCTAATGCCTAATTTTAAAATTATATTTTTTAAGCAAGTGATCTATAAATTTAAATTTTAAATATTTAATTTTCAAAGTCTCCATTATTTTATTATCTACTGTTTTACAATACATTTAATATGAGATTATTATTAATAATATCTATCCCTCAAAGTTTTATATAGCTATACAAATAATATATAATTTATGATTCAATATAATAATGATAAAAAATCTATGATTCAATGCCCCAGTTGTGTGTGCCATATGTAACGGTATGCACGCTCTCAACAAGATAAGTTAAGACAGTCACATCTCACAAAAGTCAGAGTAAAGGTCTTCCTATAGGATGCCACAAATGACGTGATTTAATTTTGATGTAAAACTATATTTGTTCGCAATAACTAATTTATTATTAATAAATTATTATATCTAAACCATATCAAATCAATCTCCATCTTAATTAACTTTGCCATTATGTTCAGATTTTGAACTCATGGAAGTTTAACAATTTACTCTTTTCAGGGGTTCCTATCAATATTCTAAAGAAATATTAATAACAAATCTCACTAACCCTTTTAATTGCATAAAAGAAAATTGAAGACTTCATTTAATTTATTATAAAAAAAACATAATTATTTATTTAATAATTAAATAACTTAAATTTTACAATTATAAATATTCTATTTACTTATCATAGATATATTTTATAACCTATAACACTACATGATTTTACAATATATATAAAATATAAGTATCCATATATTAAGACTTTTATACTAACACTATTTTATAATAATTAGATTATACAAATAATAATCCAATCATTTATATATAATATTTTAAATCGTTAAAATGATTTTATGTAACTTATATTTATGAATATAAATGTATATATTTCACAACAATGTTAATCATTTATTCACTTATCATACATTACAGCTATTAGGCTATTTGGATTAGTATAAACAATGTAGTGTCATGTCATAGAACAATAATAGTATGTGAATTTAAAAATAATTTAATCTCTTACCTCCAAGTTCACATTATCCCTTTCCCATATTAATATTTCTTAACCTATATTTAAATCTTTATTAATCATAAATATAAATAAGAATATTTTAAATTATTAATTGTCTCTTATGATTTATTTTTTTAGTGAAATGAATACGATAATAAAAAAAAATGAAATTAAACTTTCCCAATTATAATTTTTAAAAACTTAAATGGTATTATAAAAGTCAATGTAATAGGCCTATATATTCCTGGAATTTGCAAACAAAAATCCTTCAAAGATGCAATTTTTAATTCCTTCATTGCTAGACACTAAATAAAATAATAGGATATCTCAAGTTGACATTTAGTTTCCTCTTAGTATGTAGATTTCAACTTCTTAATACACAGTTTCTTTATTAACAATTATAATTCCATTTTGAAGATCAAACTTTTATATAATTTTAAGGCATTCAGCAAAAGATGTTATTCACACATATATATTTGATTAGGCAAGTGAATTTTATATATCCTACAATAAATAAATGTTCTATTCACTCTGCATTTTCATTATATTGTAAAGTACATTAAATCTAGTTGAAATTTTTATACACATATTCTTTTTTAAAACAAGTTTACATTTTAGAACATGTAATTCAAACATTTTTTATAGAACAAGAAAATATATTCAAATTGCTTTCTTTAAACAAATATTATAAATTTCTTCTAAAGAGTATTAAATTGTTCAAAATATAGATTTTATAATTCACTGTTCTTTTAAATCGAATATAGTATAAGTTTTTATGAGGATATAGCTGAAAAAATTGAATCCTTAGTCTTCTAACAAAAAGAATATAATTATTACATTCCATTTCGCTCTATCACCTTGCTGAAGCATACACCTTCTATATAGTTGCAATAACAATTTCATATTAAAACACTAAGTTAATTTCATTTTCTTAATTCAATAGACTATGTGAACACAGATGTCATTTATTACCTTGTCAACTGTCTTCTAAATGTCTTTTTTTTTTTCATTTTAAAAAAGGGAAAATACTAACTTATTAAATTATATATTTATTTTCATAAATATAATAAGAATACAACTATACAACTGACTCAATTAAATACATAATTAAAAGATAACATTATAATACTATGTGCATAACCAACTAATTTTACATATCTGCTCATGTTGCTACATATTTTGAAATAAGCTGACATAAAATGACATTAAAAAATGTATTCTATTGAATGTCTATTTGAAATCTTCCCTAGTTAATATATATCTGACTAAGGTAAAAGTTCATTTATGTACTGTGTGTGTGTTTTCTTTTACTTTCATACATATGTGAAATCCTGTTCTTAAATTTTTTACCTTATACTAACTATGTCTATTCTATTTTTGTCTGGTTGGTATAAGCAGTCACACACACACACACACACATCCTGTGATATATCAACATATATTATAATAAAAATACATCCTTTAATATTATGCATGGATACATAAATCTAATTTAAAAAAAAACATTATTAAATTTTGAGGAAAAAAATAAACCATACCAACTTTAATATGCAAAAAGACAAATAACAAAAACATTATAAAGTGTATATTGATAGGTTGCTCATTTATCATTCTGAATAAAGAACAACAACAACAACAACAACAACAACAACAACAATAATAATAATAATAATAATAATAATAATAATAATAATAATAATAATAATAATAATAATAATAATAATAATAATAATAATAATAATAATAATAATAATAATAATAATAATAATAATAATAATAATAATAATAATAATAATAATAATAATAATAATAATAATAATAATAATAATAATAATAATAATAATAATAAATTTTAACATTACAATATATAATTTAAAAAAAATCAAAAATAATGAAAAACTAACTTTAATGAATTTAAACTGTGTGTGTAATGTTATGTAGTATTAATAATATTATAATCAAGAAGAAACTCTTAATGTTTATGTATTGTCAAAGTTTACTTTTAATAAGTAAATAAAAAATTGTTACTTAAATTTCAAAGGTACCCAATTCATTTTCATTTCTTATTAATGTGCCAGGTTCAAATACCAGACCACTTTTATATTTATATCTTTAACTAGTTGGTTAGACTGGTTTCTTTCACTTCAAAATTTATTGCAGATACTTCTTGATATATCTCAACTGGTTTGCTTTCTTGTTACTATCAATTTAACAGTTATTTGTAGATACTTTTGATAAATATGAACTGGTTGGTTTGCTTGTGAATACCATGTTAAAAAGAGTTATTGCAGGCACCTTTGATAAATATGAAGAACACTTTTTTTAAACAAAACTGATTTATAGATTAATTGAGATTGTCTGCATGACATTATACATCTTTTCCTTCTCTTCTTTACTCTTCTTCTTCCATTCAAAAATGATGTTTATTTAATGGGCGATGAGACAAATAAGAAGCCTCTCAGATAGCCTAGGTGGTTAGCTTTAAACTCGACCATTCATTACTTATTACAGAGCTGTATATGATTCTACATGTAGCTTGGTGAATTTAGTCATGAATGTGAGATCTCAAAAAACAAAAATGGTAAAAATTAGCACATCATCTTCATTGTTTCACAAACAGCCAAAATATATAAGTACCATTTTATATTATTTTACCAACTTCTTTTAGAGGATTCAATTTAGATACATGTCAGCTTGATTTAGTTGTAAGATTACTTATATAGCTGCATATCTTCTTTTATGCTTATTTTAAAGCAAGTCTCCCATTTTCTTGTTCAATTTTTAAAAATAAAAAAAATCAAACAGCTCATTCTGAGCTTAAAAAAGAGACCATTGAAAAACTGCTTTTAACTGCCTCTCTTTAACTGACCATCTATTTATCTTTAAAACAAATGCCTTTATTAATATTGTACCACTTTTTATATTTCTAATTTCTGAACAAGAGAAAAAAAATTACCCTCCAAAACTAATTGTGATTTTGAAGATAGCAATCAAAAAACTCACACTTAGATGGTCTAAAGTAATTAATAATTATATTTATTCTGTCAAAGCATTTTTTCTCTCCTTGAAATAATCTAAGATCCATAATACATAAAAAAGATCATTTACAATCTATAGTCAATAGAGATATGTTAAAAAATGTTTTATGTTTAAAACAGCTGCACTCATTCTTTCACACTCCTCTCTACATGTGTGCTTTTTATTATCTATAAATCTATAAAACATTTACAGTAGCCTCTTTTATTTCAACAAAATAAAGCTAAATAACTAAATATATTATTTAATAATAAGAGAATAAATATTATTTCTTATAAAAATTTTCTATTCACTACTGCCAATTAATATACCACCTATAAACTATAGATAATACCCACACACATAAATCTATATATAAAAGATTTTTTTTAATTTAAGAATTTATATATATATATATTGTGATGATCGCACAGACTGCGACCACACATATAGATATTTCACATTTAAATAATATTAAATATTGTGTTTTGGAACACTAACAAAAGAATTTAAAACTTATGAAGAAAGAAATGTTTTAATTAATAAAAGAGAGGGAATTAGAATTGAAAAGATTCTTATCTTTTACCCTCCAAAGTCAAGATTTTGTGAAATAAAAAATAATTAAAGTTAGAAATATTGAAATTGTGTAATGTAATGATTGCACATACTGTGATCACACATATAGATATTCAACATTTAAATAATATTAAATATTGTGTTTTGGAATACTAGCAAAAAAGTTTAAATTTATGAAGAAATAACGATTTAATTAATAAAAGAGAGGGAATTAGAATTGAAAAGATTCTTATATTTTACCCTTCAAAGTCGAGATGTTGAGAATTACATAAATAATTAAAGTTAGAGACATTGAAATTGTATATTAGTAAGATTAATAGTGAAAAAGAAATATAAATGAAATATGAACTAAAATATGATTTAGAAAAAAAGGTAATGTTTGAAGGGTTTAAGTCAGAGTAAAATAGAAATTTATAACATGAACTAAAGATAGGGATCTGGGTCATAAAAGTGCACATTTGATGATAAAATAAAATGTGTGTATGGAGTATGTATGAAGTATAACAAAGACAGCAATAATTAATGCTTATCAAAAATAAACACGTTATTAAAAATTTGTTTAATTAAAAAAGAAAAAAAGAAATAAGAAATAAATGTACAGAGTGCTACAAGATTGTGTAAAAGTAAAACTATATAAATGGCAGAAGGTGCATTAAGAAAAAAAAGGTGTGAATAAAAGCTAAAAACAAAGGATCGAAATAAAAAGGACTGTGGAATTTTTTAATTAAAAAGCATTAGTTGAGTTAAGGACTTCTTGTTGAGATGTTGGTGGAAACACTGCTCTGATAATAAGCAAATATAATCAGGAGAAATGCAAACCTAAGAATATTTTAAAGTTTACAGAAAAAACAAAAGGAAAAAAACCAGAAACGTAGAGGAAGGAGTCAAACGTAAGATCTAATAATTAAATGAACAAGATATGATTTCTAACATTGGTGAGGCATCAAGAATGGAGGGCTAAAAGATGTCATGATCGCTGGCCAATTCAGAATCATCATGCTCTAAAGATTCCCATCTACATATAACAACTGCTGATGTATTGCCTGATGGAGGGTTCATTTTTGCCATGTTCTTGATGTCCTAATATGGAGGAGTTCCCACACACCAAATCCAAACTTAGATTGACCGTTCCCTGCTAATGAAGTGGAGGAATTCCACATGGAAGTCAGCAGGACATCAACTTACATCAGAGACTCAAAATACTTAGGTAAAATATGTATACTACACCTTTACATTCATATGTGCACATAGCTTTAATTTAGACAATTGCCAAATTCTTAATTTGAATGATACAGACATTTTTAACCTTTTTTATACATGGAGTGACAACTTTATATGTACTATCATTTATAGGATCTTTTTTATTTATTTTAATCATAGCATTTTAGCAGATAATGTGTTATATTGTGTGTAAATGATTTAAAGTATTTTTTTGTTGTTTAATTTATAGTATTAAATATTTCTTATTGATTTAAATCTGTTTTATCTCGTTCTTTGCCACTCGAAACAGTAATATTTATAGGTTTTGGGAAATAATTAGTATTCATTTTGAGTACTGAATTAACACATGAGACTGGTGGTGCAGTATCTTGCTCCCATTAAAATTTATAAATATCCACATGCTATAACTCTTTAAATCTTACAGCAGTCGAGAGAAGGTTGACCGGAAACAATAACCTGTGGCTATACATATATAGTTACAGGTTTGGTCAAGTACGGATATAGACTCATTTATGTCTGTATGTTCTCTCTGCTTGCGTTAGCAGGAGATGGACGATTTTGAATTTGAAGTATTCCGTATTATACATAAATATAAGGGAAGTTAAGCTTTCACTCGTCGTTAAATTCCATTACTATATATATATATATATATATATATATATATATATATATATATATATATATATATATATATATATATATATATATATATATATATATATATATATATATATATATATATATATATATATATATCAACCATTATCAATCCACTGCAGGATGAAGGTACTTCCAATTTCAATGCATATTTTCCTATCTTTAGCCCCTCTTCTCTACATCACCACTGCACATTCTTATTACATCCATCCATCTCACATGTGGTCTTTTTGGGGTTCTTTTAGCACTTCAAATCAATGTTTAAAATTTCATTTGTTTATTTATTATCATCTCATCTAGCAAAACGTCTAGCCCAACTCCACTTCAGTCTTTTAATTTTTCCAATGATATCAAACACCTGTTGCCTTTTTTACCCATACATTACATTTTATTCTCTTCTTGTTTCTCCCATCATGCATCTCTCCATACTTCTTTGAGTGGTCTGAAGTCTCTGCATTGCTTTTGTGTTAGAGACCAAGTCTCAGATCCATAAGTAAGAACTGGCAAAACACATTTACTAAAAGCCTTCCTTTTCAAACACATAGGCATATTTACTTTTAGTATCAAGTTATTTCTACTAAAAGTACTCTAACCAAATTTAATTCTATGATTAATTTCATCCATTATGTTTCCATCTGTATGAATAATCTGAACAAGGTATTTGTAACTATTAACTTCTTCTAACTCATCACAACGAAACTTTCTTTTAATATTTTGAGAAAATCTATTAAACGCTACATTAGTCCTTTTAACATTTACCTTTAGTCCTACATTCAAACATTCATATGATAACTCCTGCAACATTTCCTGTATCTCTAAAGCATTACTTGCGAAAACAACTACATCTTCTGCAATATTTAAATGACTTAAAAATTTTCCATTTACTTTCACTCTTTTAGCATCCCATTTTAATCCACAAAATACTTCTTGCAAAACTGCTGTAAAAAGTTTTGGAGATATGAAGTCACCCTGTCTTACACCCTTTAAAATGTTGATTTTCCTACTATCACTATGTAATACAATTGTTGCTGACACATTTCTATAAATATTCTTTAAAATATGACAGTATCCTTGATCTACACCTTGATGATCCAATGTTTTATCACTGAAAAAAAGTTTATGGAATCAAATGCCTTTTCATAAGTTACAAATCCTAACAATAATGTCAAATCATATTACTTTGTCCTTTTTATAACTTCTCTCAATACTTGTATATGATCTACTGTACGAAAACTACTTTTAAATCCAGCTTGTTCTCTTTTTTTCTTCATATCCAGTGTTTTCTGCAGACTAGTTGTAATTATCTTAGTAAAAATTTTCTACAAAACTGATAAATGACTGATAGGTCTGTAATTTTTAATATCTTCTTTATCAATTTTTTTAAATATTAATATTAACACTGCATTCTTCCAATCATCTTGAACATCATTATCATTTAGACATTTGGTATATACATTTGCTAAAAAATACTATTTCTTCATCTGATTTGCTTAATATATTAATTATAATTCCATAATTACCTGGAGCCTTCCCTTTCACCATAAATTTAATTGCATGCCTCACCTCCTCAATCAAATGTCTTGGAAATTCAGAAGATATATTGGGTGTAGGAGACACTTGTTCTTTATTAATATATATAAGGGGCAAAGAAAGGAAAGTAAAAGAAAGGTAAGAAAAGAAAAGAGAAATTTGAAGGAAAAGAGTGGAATGAAGATAATAGAAATTAGAGAAGATGATGCCGATAATAGGATACAAAAAGTAGGAAGAAAACAAATGAGTATGTATAAATTGAATACAGATATAAAGAAATAAGAGAGAGATGAGATTATGGTGAAATATAAATAGAAAGAAAGATTATAATAGGCGAGAGAGATGATGGTGGAAAGGAAGATGATAGAAGAGAGAGATGATGATGAATGATTAAATGGAGGAGAAGATGGAAATGAAATGATGAAGAGGAAAAGAAATTCTATTAGAATGGAGAAGGAAATTAAGAGGATAAAAGAAATGAAAAATTATGAAGAAAATTATAATTAAAAGATGGAAGAAGAAAAGGTAATGGAATGAGAAGATGTAATGGAAGAGATGATAGAAGAAGAAATGGAGAAAAGAGCAAATGAAATGATTAAGAGATGGGAAGACAAGAAGAAGAAATGATTATAAGATGGGAGGAAAAAGAAAAAAGTACATCATACTTAATAAAGAGAATCCTAATGACTCAACTCAGTGGGGTTACAAAAAATTTAAGAAAAGGTATGATAATCCACAGATGTATAATCAGATAGAAAAGAAACCCAATACTAATGAAGATATAACTATTATGGCAATTAATAATCTATCACTAAACGATACAAAAGATAATTCTAAAATCATTAATTAATAGTTATTAGAAACAGCCTATCATCAGATCATACACTTTGAATAAAAATAAATGATATTTTGATTGGAAAAGATTATCTTACTAAATTATGTCTAACAAGGAAACAAGAGCATACAATTTTAGGGATTCTAAAACTACAGTCTTGTGCAAAAATAAAGTTTAAGCTGCCTATTAAATAATTGCTGGGAATAATAAAACCAATGAATAATATCTTAGCCGACTGTAAAATAACTACCTTATGTATATATCATAAAATAATAAACAAAACAAATATTAATTCAAAATTTTAATAAATCAATTTAAATTTAAATTAATAATAGCTTATTATCCAATGCATTACTCACAGAAAACCTACTCAAGGCCTCAAATGCAGATGGATTATAATTCTTTAAACATATAAGATTTAAGATGATGATAGACAATGTGCAGTTAATATAAGATAATGTGCAGCTTTTAAAGTAAATGTAAATAATAAATATAATCTCTGTAGCACTTATATTCTTTATCACATATTGTATAATCTTCACTCTGAGAAGAATAACTGATAATTTTAAAATAAACATTCAAATGGGCATTTAATTAAGTATCTGATATAATGTAATTGTCTGTTATTGTGATTCAATCTGAGAATCACTTAATTTAGCATGGCTTTATAATTTAAAACCAGTATCAAAATATATTTAACATATTTTATGATATATTTGTGAACTTTTGAATTGTGAATTTAATAAACCTTAGAAATTCAAGATTTTGTGAATTTGGAACCCAAGACAATAATATTTTTATATAAAAGTAAAACAAACAAAACAAAACTTTTGAAATAATAATAATTTCGTTTATTGAGAACAATAAGAAAATATTTACAATTCAAATGGATTACAGGCATTGCCAATATGGCATTGGAATCTTTTACAAGTATATTGACTTTTAGAACTTTATTTAGTTTATAATAATACACAATTTCTCTAGTTACTGTCATTGAGTATCCATCATAAACTTGTTCAAATGGTTTATTCTAACAAATAAACTAATAAAATAATAATTACACATAATAGCAGGTAATGGCTATTCAATTAAATTTTAATCTATTTTAAACAATTAGATACTTCAAAATTTTTATACTTTAATTGCAATATCTGAAATTAATAAGCACCATTCTGCCTTTAATTGAAATAATTCATAACACTATGGTTTATCTAGTAATCACACTAACACACAACTAATTTTGTATTTTAAAATGGTAAGCTGGGAAATCATATCCGGCATATCTTTGAAAAATTTCCACTAAATACC
Organism: Epiperipatus broadwayi; assembly: GCA_028023455.1. NCBI lineage: Eukaryota > Metazoa > Onychophora > Udeonychophora > Euonychophora > Peripatidae > Epiperipatus > Epiperipatus broadwayi. Next base: position 2,554,256 of record JAQFVV010006234.1, read on the forward strand.
CTGACATAACTAATACTAAAGCTAGTGATAGATTTTTAAATCAGTCTAAGCTAATTTTAAAATTAAGTTAATTTAGATACATGGGGTATTCACTCATCAGAGGTAAGTTATACATTTTTTTTTTAAAAATTGTCCACATAAAAATATTACCCTCAATGTTTTAAAATTAATGATATAACAGACTTACAAATCTAGCAGTGAAATGCTGGATGAAAATATTAAAATTAGTATGTGTGAATTGCCACTTACACCATATGCAGAATTTAAAATAATTAATAATAAATAGAACTTATTGTTGGTTAGCTTGTGGATGATAAAACTATCATATCAACACAATTCAAACATTGATATACCCATAAGCATTAAAAATAGCTATCACTACCTGAAGAAACAAAGTTCCTCAAACAAATATCTTGTCGTCTCAAATCTAAAAACAAATGTGACATCACCTACTGTGGTGGATCTAGCATTAATTCATCATTATTGATAGGTTATAATATAAGAACATGTAGGCTCCTCAGAGCTAGAAAAGAATGTGGCTTTCAAAATACCTAACTTTGAGGCAAAAACTGAGATGCCTGGACCTTGTCTACAGTGCACCAAAAACAGGAAAGACACACCAGAAAAGTATTATCCTATCTCATGGGATTCCATTATTTATAAATGTTATTTTCATCACTAAAATACAAAACAATAACTATCTTTGGGCACAAGGACTATCGATTCATGGAAATACAATACAATAAGGATGGAGGACTTTGTCTACTCCATTAAGCATACTCAAAAATTTTAACTAAACCTAACTCTATGAGACTGACAAATACTAACTAATGACAAGATATAGACTTTACATTAATTAACTAAATTATTTCTAAGAAGTTTAAAATAAAATAAAAATTATATTTAATATAAGAACCAACAAAGCAAAACTGTGTCAAAATGAATAATACTTTAAAATTAAATGCATAGAAAATTTTAGGCATGACACAATACATACATAATAAAATATCCAATACTAAAATAATATAGTGACTAGTGGACTTTTTACGGATTGCAAATTAAATGTGAGAATATTTATTTCTCGATGCATATAAAAATATTTACAGTTATTAATAATATAGCATTCATAAAACAAATAAATCAAAACTTTCTGATAAACTTCTTTGGATGGTTTAAAATAAAACTGAGTAAAACATCCTTCATATAATAAACTAAGCCTGTGATATTCAATTTTTTGTAAATGAAATTATCAAATAAAACTAACTTGTGAAATGCTTAATAAATAAAATAAAATTGACCTGAGAATGGCAAAATATATGCTCATTCTAATAGACCCATTAAGGTTTAAAATTATAACTCTAGTTTACCTGGTATATTTATGCAAATAGTGTTACACAAAATTAGTAGCATAAATATTTTTATGTTTTTTTTTTTCTTTTTGTAAAACCAATAAGACTGACAATAAAAAAAATAATACAATAACTCAAGTTCATAGTTCAGCTCCATGTTTTCTGTTAAAGATATGTAGATAATTTATTATGGCTAATTTATTTATCTGAATTTGAAGCTTTAGTCAAAATATTTATAAACAAGGCAATGACTTTCAAAATGAAAATGTAAATACTACTTTTTAAATGTTTTCACTTTCTTTCTTTAAAGATAATTCTAAATAATAAAATAATAAAAATAGGCCAGCATTGGAAAAATAAATTCTTCAGCTGAGTACATTTGTCTAGAATTTTGAGTTCAAACATATTATAATATATAGCTTTATTTCACTTTCATTATTCTCTTTTAGGTAAATGCATTTTTTTAAAAAAAATACAGCTGTTTTTTTAAAAACATTTTTAAAATATAATATTTCAAGACGTGTTTTCATACAAATCTTTACTCTTTTAAACACAAGAGTATAATACTTTTATAATTAGATATGTTTCTTGGTTTATGAATTAAAATTAACTGTCACATAGTTACTCATAAATAACGGCAAATATAAAAATTTATTATGTATTTGATAGTTACAAATTCATTATTAACAATTGTAGTTTATTTTGAAGTTATGTTTCCAAATAACTTCCTATTTCTACTGATGCATTTTTCACTATAATGAATTTAAACAAATTGAATGTCTTTCAATTATCCTCATGTATATTTTAATTTAATAGGGTAAATACTGAGTATCCTACAGCTAATATAGTTCAGTACAACAGACTGTTTATCCATATAAACAATTAATGGTTTGTATTTTAATTTCACTTTACAATAAATAAATAAAAAAAAATTATATGTGAATAAGATAAGAGACAGAATATTTTCTCTAAACTTTTTTATTACTACAGTTTCATATTCTAATTGAAAGTTGAATATCAGAAAAGAGTTATTTTCTCGTTATCCTTCCATGACTGTAAGAAAATTTAGCATAATTGTAAAAACATACTTTTACTTTTTAAACAAAATAATAAAGTTTTAAAGAAAATTGCAACTTTTTTTTATTAAAGTAAAGAGAAGTTATGAATTGAGCCACACATTGATAACCAACTTCTGATCCATCAACACACCTATTTATATCTGATAAATTCATACCTCCTTCTTTTGTATGTTTCTTTCTTTAAACCAATGAAGTTATTTTTTATTAAACTTTAACATTTATTGACAGATCAGCTGTGAAATTGATTTACTGACATAACTGATTTAATTATACAAAAATTCACATGACTTAACAGCTGCAAAGTCAAAGTTTATTATTACCTTTTATTACATAATATTATTAAGTAATATTATTTAAAACAAAATAGCAATAAATACAAAAATTAAAGCTAGTTTTTATTTATCAAACTTTTAAATATATAAAACTTTTAATAATTTTACTCATTCATTTGTTTTTTAAATCAATATTATAATTAAATTTCTATTTATTCCTAACTTCACATGTTTTTTTTCCATAAATGCAAAAATATTCACACACCATGTGACCTACAGACATGAACTGACACTAATTACTTACAAATTATTCTTAAAACTATAAAAATAAAAGTATTAATGCATATTAAATTCAAAATAACTTTATAATTTAAATGATAATCTAAATTACACCTTTTAAATATTATTATAGTTTTAATAAAATTTAATTTTAAACTAATTTAATACTATTTATTCCAATTTATTTACAATATCTAATTATTATAATTTAGACACTAAAAATGAATTAAACAATAGTTATTTTGAGTTACATTTAATATTATTTATCAGTTCACAACTATTTCTGACATTCCCTTTAAATCAACTTACTATTTTACACCTCTCATTAAACTAATTAACATATAATTATTGAAATATTTACACCCAATCCTATAAACATATAATAATTATTACAATGACAAATAAGGTTATCCTATTTTATTGATTAACTAAGTTAACTTCCATTTTTATCATTATTATTTTTTAAAAAATCATAAAATTTCAAACAAAAAGTTAAACTAAGATAAACTCTGGCACCAGTTGGAGCCAAGTGAAGTTTTGTATGTGCATGTATATATATATATATATATATATATATATATATATATATATATATATATATATATATGTTACAAATCGATGTCTGTATTTCTTCAAAATAATATACGTAACTCTATAAATAAATATTTGAAAATACAGTAATTAAAAGTCAATAAAAATTATATGTATAACTATAATTTAGAAGCACTTTCACTACATTGTAGCTTTGTCAACTATCACATTTAAAATGTCACCTTTCCCATAATTCAATGCCACCTTTCCCATAAATCTGTTATCTTAACGTTTGCTGCTTGCTGATTAATTAAATTTAACTTGCATTTATATATTAACATCGCCTGTTTAGTTTTACTTTTATTGTTATTTCTTTCAGTTTCCAATATTTTTACATTGTTATAATCAAAATCAAAACCATATATACATTATTTATTATGGCCATAAAAAACAGAAGCTGATAAATTCTCACTATTTTTAAAATTTTGTTTTGTATTTTAAACTTTTTAAAACAATAATATGTGCTTTTTTGTTCATTTTTCCAATGTGCACCTCGTTTCACCTATATATCCACTACCACACCTACATATCCATTTGTAAATGATACAATTTTTATTTGTCAATAAAGTTTTATCTTTTGAATTGTTTATTAATTTATTCAATGTAGGTGGTGCATAAAATGCTATATTGCATATTCCTTTATAAATTTTTTAATGAAACTTGCCTGTTGATTTGATATATATGGTATTGATATCCACAACATTTTATCAGAAAAATTAACATTATTATTAATATAATATTAATAATAATGTTAATTTTTCTGATAAGAAAGTTGAGGATATCAATACCATATATATCGAATCAACGGGCAAGTTTCATAAGGATTATAATAATAATAATGTTAATTTTTCTGATAAAAAGTTGTGGATAGCAATACCATATATATATCGAATCAACAGGCAAGTTTCATTAAGAAAATTTATAAAGGAATATGCGATATAGCATTTTATGCACCACCTACATTAAATAAATTAATAAACAATTCAAAAGATAAAACTTTATTGACAAATAAAAATTGTATCATTTACAAATGGACATGTAGGTGTGGTAGTGGATATATAGGTGAAACGAGGTGCACATTGAAAAAAAGAACAAAAGAGCACATATTATTGTTTAAAAGAGTTCAAAATACAAAAGAAAATTTTAAAAATAGTGAGAATTTATCAGCTTTTATTTTTTATGACCATAATAAATCATGTATATATGGTTTTGATTTTGATTACAACAATGTAAAAATATTGGAAACTGAAAGAAATAAAATAAAAGAAAAATTAAAGAGGTGATGTTAATATATAAATACAAGCAAAATTTAATTAATTGGCAAACAGCAAACATTAAGATAACAGAATTAAGGGAAAATTGACAATTTAAATGTGATAATTTACAAAGCTACAATGTAGTGAAAGTGCTTCTAAGTTGTAGTTATACATATAGGTTTAATTGACTTTTAATTACTGTATTTATCATATATATATATATATATATATATATATATATATATATATATATATATATATATATATATATATATATATATATATATATATTTGAGTTGATATATTTTAGGTCTAGTGTCCGAATATTCTAGCTCTCCACTGACGTGGGCCATAAGCCCGAAACCATGGTCTGGAGATAAGAGTGTTCTGGATAGAGATTTTAAATATTTCTCATAACCGCACTTGTTAATTTACGGAGCTTGTTAGAGCTATTGGTACGCTCTCTATGTGCATTTTTGTAATTACAAGCTCATAAAAGTAATGTCATGTTATATATGACTTGCTTTATTAATTATTATAATTTTACCTTTAAGGCTTTGGCTATGCTGAGCCTATTAGAATATGGTAGATCTGAATATACTTCAGTCCCATATAGCTATTTAAGTTAGATAGCTGGATTTAAAGACATTTTCATGTCCGAAAAATTCAGAGTTTCTTCTTAAATATACGTTTGAAATAAGTGCTGGTTTTTTGAGTTGATATTTTAGGTCTAGTGTCCGAATATTCTAGCTCTCCACTGACGTGGGCCATAAGCCCGAAACCATGGTCTGGAGATAAGAGTGTTCTGGATAGAGATTTTAAATATTTCTCATAACCGCACTTGTTAATTTACGAGCTTGTTAGAGCTATTGGTACGCTCTCTATGTGCATTTTTGTAATTACAAGCTCATAAAAGTAATGTCATGTTATATATGACTTGCTTTATTAATTATTATAATTTTACCTTTAAGGCTTTGGCTATGCTGAGCCTATTAGAATATGGTAGATCTGAAGATACTTCAGTCCCATATAGCTATTTAAGTTAGATAGCTGGATTTAAAGACATTTTCATGTCCGAAAAATTCAGAGTTTCTTCTTAAATATACGTTTGAAATAAGTGCTGGTTTTTTGAGTTGATATTTTAGGTCTAGTGTCCGAATATTCTAGCTCTCCACTGACGTGGGCCATAAGCCCGAAACCATGGTCTGGAGATAAGAGTGTTCTGGATAGAGATTTTAAATATTTCTCATAACCGCACTTGTTAATTTACGAGCTTGTTAGAGCTATTGGTACGCTCTCTATGTGCATTTTTGTAATTACAAGCTCATAAAAGTAATGTCATGTTATATATGACTTGCTTTATTAATTATTATAATTTTACCTTTAAGGCTTTGGCTATGCTGAGCCTATTAGAATATGGTAGATCTGAATATACTTCAGTCCCATATAGCTATTTAAGTTAGATAGCTGGATTTAAAGACATTTTCATGTCCGAAAAATTCAGAGTTTCTTCTTAAATATACGTTTGAAATAAGTGCTCGGAAGAGCATATTTTAGGTCTAGTGTCCGAATATTCTAGCTCTCCACTGACGTGGGCCATAAGCCCGAAACCATGGTCTGGAGATAAGAGTGTTCTGGATAGAGATTTTAAATATTTCTCATAACCGCACTCTTCCGATCTGAGCTTGTTAGAGCTATTGGTACGCTCTCTATGTGCATTTTTGTAATTACAAGCTCATAAAAGTAATGTCATGTTATATATGACTTGCTTTATTAATTATTATAATTTTACCTTTAAGGCTTTGGCTATGCTGAGCCTATTAGAATATGGTAGATCTGAATATACTTCAGTCCCATATAGCTATTTAAGTTAGATAGCTGGATTTAAAGACATTTTCATGTCCGAAAAATTCAGAGTTTCTTCTTAAATATACGTTTGAAATAAGTGCTGGTTTTGAGTTGATATTTTAGGTCTAGTGTCCGAATATTCTAGCTCTCCACTGACGTGGGCCATAAGCCCCGAAACCATGGTCTGGAGATAAGAGTGTTCTGGATAGAGATTTTAAATATTTCTCATAACCGCACTTGTTAATTTACGAGCTTGTTAGAGCTATTGGTACGCTCTCTATGTGCATTTTTGTAATTACAAGCTCATAAAAGTAATGTCATGTTATATATGACTTGCTTTATTAATTATTATAATTTTACCTTTAAGGCTTTGGCTATGCTGAGCCTATTAGAATATGGTAGATCTGAATATACTTCAGTCCCATATAGCTATTTAAGTTAGATAGCTGGATTTAAAGACATTTTCATGTCCGAAAAATTCAGAGTTTCTTCTTAAATATACGTTTGAAATAAGTGCTGGTTTTTTGAGTTGATATTTTAGGTCTAGTGTCCGAATATTCTAGCTCTCCACTGACGTGGGCCATAAGCCCGAAACCATGGTCTGGAGATAAGAGTGTTCTGGATAGAGATTTTAAATATTTCTCATAACCGCACTTGTTAATTTACGAGCTTGTTAGAGCTATTGGTACGCTCTCTATGTGCATTTTTGTAATTACAAGCTCATAAAAGTAATGTCATGTTATATATGACTTGCTTTATTAATTATTATAATTTTACCTTTAAGGCTTTGGCTATGCTGAGCCTATTAGAATATGGTAGATCTGAATATACTTCAGTCCCATATAGCTATTTAAGTTAGATAGCTGGATTTAAAGACATTTTCATGTCCGAAAAATTCAGAGTTTCTTCTTAAATATACGTTTGAAATAAGTGCTGGTTTTTGAGTTGATATTTTAGGTCTAGTGTCCGAATATTCTAGCTCTCCACTGACGTGGGCCATAAGCCCGAAACCATGGTCTGGAGATAAGAGTGTTCTGGATAGAGATTTTAAATATTTCTCATAACCGCACTTGTTAATCCGATCGGAAGAGCTATTGGTACGCTCTCTATGTGCATTTTTGTAATTACAAGCTCATAAAAGTAATGTCATGTTATATATGACTTGCTTTATTAATTATTATAATTTTACCTTTAAGGCTTTGGCTATGCTGAGCCTATTAGAATATGGTAGATCTGAATATACTTCAGTCCCATATAGCTATTTAAGTTAGATAGCTGGATTTAAAGACATTTTCATGTCCGAAAAATTCAGAGTTTCTTCTTAAATATACGTTTGAAATAAGTGCTGGTTTTTTGAGTTGATATTTTAGGTCTAGTGTCCGAATATTCTAGCTCTCCACTGACGTGGGCCATAAGCCCGAAACCATGGTCTGGAGATAAGAGTGTTCTGGATAGAGATTTTAAATATTTCTCATAACCGCACTTGTTAATTTACGAGCTTGTTAGAGCTATTGGTACGCTCTCTATGTGCATTTTTGTAATTACAAGCTCATAAAAGTAATGTCATGTTATATATGACTTGCTTTATTAATTATTATAATTTTACCTTTAAGGCTTTGGCTATGCTGAGCCTATTAGAATATGGTAGATCTGAATATACTTCAGTCCCATATAGCTATTTAAGTTAGATAGCTGGATTTAAAGACATTTTCATGTCCGAAAAATTCAGAGTTTCTTCTTAAATATACGTTTGAAATAAGTGCTGGTTTTTTGAGTTGATATTTTAGGTCTAGTGTCCGAATATTCTAGCTCTCCACTGACGTGGGCCATAAGCCCGAAACCATCGTCTGGAGATAAGAGTGTTCTGGATAGAGATTTTAAATATTTCTCATAACCGCACTTGTTAATTTACGAGCTTGTTAGAGCTATTGGTACGCTCTCTATGTGCATTTTTGTAATTACAAGCTCATAAAAGTAATGTCATGTTATATATGACTTGCTTTATTAATTATTATAATTTTACCTTTAAGGCTTTGGCTATGCTGAGCCTATTAGAATATGGTAGATCTGAATATACTTCAGTCCCATATAGCTATTTAAGTTAGATAGCTGGATTTAAAGACATTTTCATGTCCAAAAAAAAAAATTCAGAGTTTCTTCTTAAATATACGTTTGAAATAAGTGCTGGTTTTTTGAGTTGATATTTTAGGTCTAGTGTCCGAATATTCTAGCTCTCCACTGACGTGGGCCATAAGCCCGAAACCATGGTCTGGAGATAAGAGTGTTCTGGATAGAGATTTTAAATATTTCTCATAACCGCACTTGTTAATTTACGAGCTTGTTAGAGCTATTGGTACGCTCTCTATGTGCATTTTTGTAATTACAAGCTCATAAAAGTAATGTCATGTTATATATGACTTGCTTTATTAATTATTATATATATATATATATATATATATATATATATATATATAGATATATAACAGACCTTATATATATATATATATATATATATATATATATAAGGTCTGTTATATGGCACACAATAATATAATGTGTATACACAAATGTATTTAAAGTAAAAGAAAAGTAGAAATAAACACAGGTGCAAATTGTATGTAGTAGATATTTTGTACATTTATTGAAATAAAAATAATAAATAAAGGGTTAAATAACTGTGGATTTGAAATAGTATTTTATTATAAAATTAAATATTTAAAAAAAAGGACTGATAAATTAAAAAATAATAATTTTATTCTGATTTTGAAAATTTAAACATAGGCATGTTTTCTGATAAATATAAAAATGTATGATTTTTTTTTTTTTAATTAATTGGTATCAAAGTACAAATATCTATATAGTTCACCCTTTTGGTAAAATTGCAAATTATTAAAGTTATGTAAAAGTGGTCACTCTTTTATTATCACTTGATCCAACCAATATTATAAAAAGGACTTCTAAAATATCAATCAGTTTGGCTTTAATTTTCTGAGAAGTGATTAGCAGAATATATAACTTCAGAGCTATCCACAATGTTGACTAAAGTGTTTGGTCTAGATTTGGTAACTGTGGCAGAGAATGGCAACAGTAAATCTATTTGCTGTGATAGCTAGTAGAATTATATAGATAAAGGTCATGAGGATGTAAGATTGCAAGGAAGTAACTGTTCTTCAGTTAAATATTGTAGTTTGAATTAACATGATGGATAATAACCCACTTCTTTGTGTTGAATTTCATAGTCTTAATAATGTTCTGGAAAACAGGTTGCTGACCTGAAACTTACCAAATCCAAATCTAGGTAGAACCAATTGCAGAAGGGAGAAAGGCAACCATACCTGCATTACATACTTTTACCAGTTGATGATAATTTTTTGATTGACCAAAATCCAGCTTGCCCAATAAAAACACCAGGTGAATAAGGAAATAGTTATTCAATACTGCTGTGTCAGTGTGCAGAGAAGCACAAATAAACTTGTATACAAACATGAGTTTTTTTGAAAAAATAATTTATTTGATAGACATTTTAAAATTATAATTTTCAATTTAAACACATTCATAATTAATTAAGGGATAACATCACATGATCACCATCTCATACTAACACATATTTCTTGTAAACAAAGGCAAAACTCACCATACAGTAGTGCCACCCTGTGATAACCAGAGTAATTAATAGATGCCAGAAGGATTGTGCATAAAATCCCTATCTCATGCCTACTCATCCCATATCCCCAGACTAGTTTCTGGCTTGTGACAATCATCAGTGTAAAAACTTGGATCTGAGAACACTGTAACTAGGTCTTAGGATCTAATGCAACCCTCCAGCAGCTACCTTTTAACTCTACTTTACTACAAAACTGAGAATGAAATTGAAAACACAAAAATATTTTCAATCTAAGCTCAATAGCTTATATAGTCTTATGGGTCTGAATTCAATTCAGCACCCATACATTTTGGTGTCTTTAACAACCATAGCCACCACTATCCTATTAGGAAGGATTGGTGTTATACCACTAAACATCACATGATCACCATATCATACTAGCACATAATTGTTGTAAAAAAGGACAAAAATATCCGTAATTAAGGGATAACCTGATAAATGTTTTCTATCATCTCAACAATTTACTATACTTTCCTTTTATAAGAATACAAAAAAAGCTGTAATAGAATTTGATAACATATTTTAAATTATATCTATATTTTGTTTATATACATGTATATGCATGGAATTTTTTTTGTTATCCAAATGGAATTAATTAATAAAAATATGATATTATTGTAACAAATTAAAATAGGACATATATGTAAAATTTAATCATTTTTGTCATTGTTGAAAATCAATTGAAATATATTAATGGTAAATATTACAAATTGCTGATCTGGTCACACATATATGTTAATCAAAAATTGTAGAGTCATTTTGGAAGATCTTAATATATTTGTTTTATTCAATTGTAAAATTTATTCTAGTGGCTTAATCGTAAATAGTTATAGAATATTATGTAATCCATGTTTGGGTCAACATAACAGTAACACAGCTTTTATTCTTTTAGCTAAAATCGAGTATAATGGTGATTATATGAATGAGGATGCATGTTTAGTGTTTTGGGGCATCCATTTACAATGAATCATCATCCTGGTTGGTGCAAAAGATAATAATCTTTCATGTCCATGCACTACATTTTATTTTAGTTTAGTCTCATTAAACATATAATTTTATAAGTGTCCAGTATATTAATGACATTATGTGGCCAAAACATTGATGATGATCAGCATGTTATAATGTATCTGCCAACGTTATTGTTTAGATTTTTTGGTTAGGCATTCTAAGATTAGCATTTAAGTGGTGCATCCAATTAGCATTTAAGTGGTGCATCCAAGTTATGTTTAAATAATTGCCCAAGCAGGCACAAACTCAATAGTTAGCCTGTTCTACATTAGAGCCATTTCCAATTCAATCACAAAGTTGACTGTTGTTTTATAGTTTTATTGTTCAAATCCAGTCACAAAATGGACTGCTGATTTTATTCTAATTTATTATTGAATTATTTGTTTGATGGATCATTCATGACAAAGAATGTTATTATGAGTATGACTTACAAATACTTTTTTTATAATGTTTGTGGATAATTATACTTTTATTTGCTCTTCTGATCTTTCAATGGTCTCTCAGAGATCTCTTGTGATCTCCTGCTCTTTCTAATTAATGATATCTCTTAATATATATTTTTGATGTTCAACATGAATGTTTTTAATGATATATAGATAAATATTATACTTTTTGAAAATTTTAAATTTTGTTTACTTGGTAGTGATGATGATTTTTCTATCGCCCTAGGTAGGATTATGGTCAACTCTTTTTTTTTCCATATATATATATATATATATATATATATATATATATATATATATATATATATATATATATATATATATATATATATATATATATATATATATATATATATATATATATAACTTAGTTTGGTATTCACTTACCAAAAGAAATATATCCATCATTTTCTATATGAATGTTATGGTCCTTTTTTGTAAGGCGTTATGAATTCTATGATCATGTCAATCAAAGTGATGTAATTTAATTAATGTTGAACCTTAAGGAATGGTAAAGTACTGTGATGTTGTGAGCTATGAAGAACTCTGAAAGAGTGTATATTTAAAACCATTGTTATGCCATACTGTATGAAAAAGGGAAGCTGCATGACATCAAACATAGTCATTATGTGGTTGAGACTAGGTAGCATGTGTAGATGTTTAAAAAGTATTATGAGGTACCCTTGTGCCTGCTGGTCGAAAGTCCATTGCTTGGTCTTTAAGTCTTGTTTACTGATTATATATTTTTTACTATTGCAGGTTTTTTATACAACATGTCATGACCAATGTACACTTAAAACCACCTTCATGTGATGGTAGGAACACATTTATGTTAACCCAGAATTGGGGCTTGAAATTTTTTCTGTGATTATGGTTAAAAAAAAAATATACCCCACAAGTGTTGCGATATATTTATCTGTGTGTATTTTTTTATATATATATATATATATATATATATATATATATATATATATATATATATATATATATACAACATGAAGTTTTGGAACTTCCTTCATGTGATGTGGTAAACACTCATAGGTCAAGTATTTAAAATCATCACTCAAAGTATGTTCATACATGGAGATATACCAACATTTATTTGAGGAAGTTTGATGTATACATTTATTTTTGTTAATAAAATGTAAACATTATAATTTTAGAGCTGTAGAGAGAAGATAAAGCTACAGATGTGAGTGTAAAATTTGCTTGTGTTCCAACTGGTAAAACAGGAAAAAAATTTGATGTGAGTAACAAGTTAAGATGAACATACATAGGAAAATAGGATTCTAGTATGGAAAACAATAATATTATAAAATATTTTATTTTTTTGCAGAGGAAGGGAGTTATCCAAACAGCAATATATACAGTAAGATGTATGAAAGGGACTGTAGTTTGAATACAAACGATAATTATGAATAGAACAACAATTATGAATTGTTTTTTTAGAATAAAAACATATAGTTGAATTGAACATGAGACTGAGCATAGAGACCAAGAGATTGAAATGATTTCATAATTTTTCTAATAATAATAATAATAATAATAATAATAATAATAATAATAATAATAATAATAATAATAATAATAATAATAATAATAATAATAATAATAATAATAATAATAATAATAATAATAATAATAATAATAATAATAATAATAATAATAATAATAATAATAATAATAATAATAATAATAATAATAATAATAATAATAATAATAATAATAATAATAATAATAATAATAATAATAATAATAATAATAATAATAATAATAATAATAATGGAATACAGAGACTAAAGAAAAGGGGAGGTCAGTCCAGATTTATACAAAGTCAAATTCAGAGGAGACCCAGGAGAAACCCAATCAAATATTTAAAAAAAATATTAAAGAGGCTTTCTTCTGGTATGAATGTAATGAGTTAAAAATGTAATATTTGCTTGAAGCCAGTTGGATAGAATGACATAATATTGATGGGATGGCAATAGACTGCACTGCACATGCTTCAACAATACAGAATGTCATTATTAATTGGAGTCCCAAATTACAAGCCAGCATAGCATGCTGAGGACCATAACAAGAGTATACCTATGACAAAGCATAATTACAGTATCAAATTCTATTGAGTAGACATGAAGTGATATGAGAATTTTTTAATCATGTTTTGAGCCCTATAACCACTTATATACCAACAATACAGGAGATAATAAGAAGTGTAGAAGACACAAGAAAGGCACAATCATGTGTTTTCAATCATGATTCAAAAGCATGACAAAAAATTTACCAATAACAGTAAACCCATGCAGGATGAGACCCCAAAGAATGTATAACTGCATATTATGTGTGAAGAATCAAATATGTCGACAACAGATATACTAATAAACCATCTATGCCAAATATACCAATGATAATATAGTCCACCACTGATGATGAAAATGGGAAAGAAACATAACGATATGTGTATAATCAAGATTTAGATCAGGTCACAACAGAGATATTGTAGATAAAGTGGACAACAAAGCATAATGAAGATCAATAAAAGTGCAATCATATGTCAGTCATCAATATTCAAACTCTCTATTAGCAAAATGCCCCTATAATAAATGATGAATCTCACAAAGAATTGCAATCATATCTGCATGATAAAGATTGAAATCATCTAACAACAGAGATAATTATAATAAATGACAAAGATCACAAAGCAGTGTAACCATGTGTGTATGATCATGATTCAAACATGATGTACTTATAATAAATCAGAAAGAGTACTAAAAATGCTATTATGCCTTATAGATCAAGATGCAAATTCTTTAAGAAAAGAAGTACCTACAATAAATAAAACATTCAAGCATGAACAATATCAAACAGAATAACAATCATACATGAGGGAACAAGATTGAAACTTTTTTCAAAATTGTACTGGGAATGAAAGAGTTCATCAGGCATAATGAAAAGAAAGAACTGTGCTTCACAAGAACTAAGCTACCAATACTCAAATAGTTCAACAATTAGAAGAAATGCCAAGGGATAATGAGAAAATGAGTGATACACAAATCCAAACAAAGAAAAAAAAATGAGCATGAGAAATCAGCATAAGTTTATGGTAATGGCCAAAAAGGGACCTTAGTACATGGAGGCCCATATACAAAAGGAAGGAAGTGTTATTATATATTCCAAGAAACAAGAGGGGTCCCCATTAAAAATGTAAAGTATGTCATTTAAATGTTGATGTAAAAATTGTACTTGAACTTAAAGATTGGGTCAGATGCAATAATTAAATAAACATTAAATAAATTATTTAAACAGGGGGAATTTAGAATAAAAAATGATAGAAAACTAACAAACATTCTCACACAAACATCCCAGAAAGAAAAAAAAACATTTAGGATCATTCATTCTCTGCAGAAAGGATGGAAGTTCGTTTTAGATAATGTAATTTGGCAATATGAAGTAGTGCATATCTGCATGTACATATGCTTGCTTCATGTTTGCTTAAATTATAGTTTATCTCCTATTGTATATATAATGTGATTCTTATTATCTGCACACATTATTAATAATCACATATGTGTGTATCATTTTGCATTTTAAACTTGAAAGCTGATTGCTTTAAGACACTTTAAATTATTTTGAGGAAAATAATTTTGTTAAAAGAAGAATCAATTAAGTAAACAATGTTAAATTATTTAATACTATGGGGAAAAATAAGGAATCCATTACAAAAGGAAGTGTAAGTGTCATATTTCATTATCTATAGATACAACCAAATTTAATAGTTTCAGTTAGACGCCTTCAGATTCTATATACATTTTAAAGTATAAAATAGAAAATGACAATGTAAAGGAAAACAATTCAGCTGCACAAAAAGGTATGAAGAAGGAAGAAACTAATGGAATGTGAATTAAAACCAAAGCACTGGATAAATGATTAAAATTAGAAACTGGATCCCAGGCATAAATATGGTTTTAAAACCATAGAAGGGACCATTGAGTATAATGTACAATACTCATTATATATATATATATATATATATATATATATTGTAACGAGATAGCGTTACATCGATATTAAACCTAGGAAACATCACACACACACACACACCAGCAAGCAACCTAAAACACTCGTAATTTGTTTTCGTAATCTGTAATAGTTTTCTTCCTCTCATAAAATACATTTATAAAATACAGATAGTAAACGTCCAAATAAATGATTAAAGCTTTCAGGTAATAAAAATTAATAAAATAGCCTTCGCGAAGAAATAATAAAAGAAATATAATTTACTCTTAGAAATAATAAATATAATTTGCTCTCCTAAATAATAAAATATAATTGTCACTCGAAGACGCCACGGGGTAACTAAATATGTTTATGTTAGAACTATAATGTTAACTAAAGTAAAACTTGTAGAAAAGATTTGAGGAAAAGATTAAATGCTCGACTTCTAAATTTAATACAGCTTGTATTGTTCTTGTAAAACACACGCACACACGCATGTACTCGAGGTGTGAAGAAGTAAGGTTGGTTGAATAAGATTGCAACAAAAGATTGTCTCGAAACAAATATTGCCTTTAGCACAAGGATTGAGGAACAGTGACCTCAAACGCGGACCTGAACGGCAGCTCCAGGAACATGGAACTCTGGGGGTAGATTGGATCCTCAGATAAGGATCACCCCGTATAAATATCAGTCAAAAACTATTCAATGGTGCTTTTTTTCTTTTTTATCCTATCCGGTTGTTATTGCTTATTTTTATTCCGATGCTTATGCTGTTTATTTTATCAAGATCATTGTTCTGAAATAACTTATATTATTCCTCCGCATTCAAGATGATCACTATGAAATTAATATTAAGGGCGTCGACTGTCATGAGGGGCTAATAAACCCTTCAGTGACTGATCGGCGCTCCGCTACTAATTATCTCCGAAGCTATGAAACTACAATAACATCGTCGTGTGAAGTTAATGCTCCCAATAAAAATAAATCATGTTCCGAGAGTTGCCCAAATTCGTCCAGACCATCCAATATTCATTGAAAGCAAGCGGACCACTCCAGGTGCGGAAACCAAAACAAATCCTAGGTAAATATGTTTTATATTATGATCACTCACTCACTTTATAAACTCGTAAGGAAATCTCGTAATTAACCAACATAAATAAACAAATCTTAAAACTTTCCTCGTCATTATAACTTATCTTAGTCATAGAACTTTGTAAACATGAACTTTGAACTTTAGTGAAACTAAGGAAAGATAATATATTTTCTCAAATAGAAAGGAACTTTATTCCAATGTTCACATTGTGCTATGTTTAATTATGATTCTCTGTGAGCGTGAATGTATGTGCGCGTGTGCAATAAATCAAATTAATAATGTTTTTTTTCACATCTAATAAAATTGTTCAATATTTAACCAGTCGAGCATTTCTCAAATCTTTTCATACACTTAAAATCGTAGTTTATTTATTCTTTAATAATTTATCTTTAAAAGTATGTTTAGTTAAATTTAGATTTAATTTGTTTCCTTTATTGATTATGTCAACATCGTGCCGTAAGTCACGATGTTTCTTATTTAACCTTAGTTAAGATAGATTTAAGAGCGGGCGGGTCTATAATCAATCGAAGTAAACGTCAAATAATTATGTTGTATATGATATGTCGGGAGGGATGAACTTCTAAGCCTAGTGTTCGGGGCGTGAACGAACCACCGCATTGGTTAATGACAACCAATAAATGATCTTATGCGGTGATCGAATAATTAGAAAATTAAGCTGATTTTTCCATTAGCGGACAGTGCGTCTTTTCCGGGAGGAGTCGTCCTCGAAATAGCTGTATTACGGCCTTGAGTTATCTATTGGTCTATGCTGGGAGTTTGAGCTAGTGGGCGGGATCGGACTTCGAAATCGTTTTGACATGACGTAAGGTGATGCGAGTAATTAAAATCCACTTAAATAATCGTATCTGGCGCCCCCTTATGTGGATAGCGAATAACTATCGATATGAGTAAACAAATAAAACTTTACGCTATGTCAGGTTTATTTCGGAGCCCTCGATCTCTTGTGCCGGGTTATCAAAGGACCAAAAGTGGTCGCCGGTTACAATATACACATTCTTATTTCCCACACTTATGTTGAAAATAATTCTTTTATATAGAGATTTATTGTGCATGTATTATTTATAATTTATAGATGATAGATTAATAAGCAGTGGTAGAGAGAAGTTGTTATAAGAAATTATATTTAATATGTTATTTTCTTATTATTAAATAATATGTTAAATTATTTAGCTTTAGTTTTTGTTAAAATAAGACAGACTGGAAAAGAAGGTGTAAAAAATGAACAGTAGATTAATATATAAAAATGCACATATGTGATGAAAGTAGTGTGATAAGATTACAGCTGTTTTAAACATAAACATTTTTACACAAAACTTTATGGACTATA
Organism: Epiperipatus broadwayi; assembly: GCA_028023455.1. Lineage (NCBI taxonomy): Eukaryota > Metazoa > Onychophora > Udeonychophora > Euonychophora > Peripatidae > Epiperipatus > Epiperipatus broadwayi. The sequence continues at coordinate 2,572,482 of JAQFVV010006234.1, forward strand.
GATTGCAAGCTTTATTGTTTTGTATTATCTGGATCTTAGATATCCAGAGAATGAAGAAATGTTTTGACGTAATAAATATAATTATTAATCTTTTTATTAAGTGCTAAGGACTGTCAACTTGTAAGAATTTGATTGCTATCTCAAAAATGACAGCTATTGGTAGGAGGAGATATTTTTATTTGATCACAAATTCACCATATAAAAGAGAGAAACAATATTAAAAATGCAGTTATTAAAGTTAAAAAAAAGGTATAGTTCTTAAAGATGTGCAATTTTGTTTTAAAGTTAAGAGATGGGCTGTTAAAAATTAATGTGTAAGTAAAATGCAGTTGGCATCATTTTTCAACTGTTTTTTTTAAAAGCTCAGAAGAAGTTGCCAATTTTTTTTCTCTTTAAAAAAAATTGAGAGAATATATGACTCTTGCTTTAAAATCAACATAACTGATGTACAACCATATATGTGCAACCATATAAATAATTTCAATGAGAAATTAGTCTAAAGATATGGATTTAAATTGAATCCTTTAAAAGAAGTTGTTAATATATATATAAAATGGTACTTATATATAATTTGAATATTTGTGAAACAGGATGTTGTGATAATTTTTGCCATGCTGTTCCTTGGTGCTTCACATTCATGGGTTAAATACATCAAGCTATTTGTGGACTCATATACCAGTCTATAATAACCAAAGAATGGCTGAATTCAAAGCAATAACAGATGTTATAGGAGTCTTTTTTGTCTCCTCACCTATTAAAGAAACATCATCTTTGAATGGAAGGAGAAGAAAAAAGAAGCGAAGAAAGAAGAAGATGTATAAGCCATGTAAGCAACCTAGAATAATCTATAAATCATTTTTTATAGTTTTCTTCACATTTATCTAAAAGTGTCTTTAAAAACTCTTTTAAAATAGTAGGAATGGACAAACCATCCAGCTCATATTTATCTAAAGTATCTGCAATAATTTTTAAAATGGTAGAAACAAGCAAATAACCATTTGTAACTATAAATTGGGAGAACGGTCTGATATTTAAACATGGAACATTAATAAGAACTGAAAACTGGATTGGGTAACATTGAAATTTAATTAACCATTTTTTTTCTTATTTACTTATTAAAATAAATTTTAATTTCAACAGTCAACATTTTTTTTCTTTTTTTTATACATAAACATTAAGACGTTTATCGATTGTGTTATTCTCAATACCATATAACATTACACACACACAGTTTAAATTTATTAAACTTAGTTTTTCATTACTTTTTTTGATTTTTGTATTATATATTGTGATACTAAAAAGTTTTTTTATTATTGTTTTTTTCTTCATTGTGATAATTAAGCAACCTATCAATATATGTTTTATAAGGTTTTTTTATTATTTATTTTTCCTTCTTAAATTTGATCTAATTTATTTTTTTTGCTCAAGGTTGCAATAATATTTTTATATATGTGATGTATGTATTAATACATAATATACAGGTACACATTATTTATATATATATATATATATATATATATATATATATATATATATATATATATATATATATATATATATATATATATATATATATATATATATATATATATATATTATATTGTTGACATATACCAGAGTGTGAGCATGTGTGACTGCTTATTCCAACCTGTCAAAAATAGGTTATGTATAGTTAATTTAAATATAAAAGATTGAAGGACAGGTTTTCCCACATTTATGAAAGTAATAAAAAAAACACACATTACATAAATGATATTTACTTTTATGATGTGTAACAAGTAGGGAAAATCTTGAATAAGCATTCAATAGAATATTTTTATATATCATTAAGTCAGCTTATTTTAAAATATGTAATAACATTTGCAGATATATAAAATTACTTGGTTATGCACATAGTATGATAACTGTTTGTTTTATTTATATATTTAATTGAGTCAATTGTAAAGTTAGTAATTTTAATTATTAAACAAAGAAAAGTGTGGATATATATAATTATACTTTATTTAGTTTCTAACTTATTATTACTATTGTTATATTCTATCAATTTAATTGATCATCAAACCCGTAAATGTTAACCGTAACATATTTATTTACATATAAGGATGTTTAAGGATTATGCTTGACAGATAACCAAGTTTTTTGAGTAGTGATATGTTAATAATAAAAAGCTAAAATTATGTTGTGTCCATGAGTTATGATTACAATAATCACTGAATTAATAATAATCATTAAATCAAATCTTAAAAATAATTAATATGTTTAGTAAATAAGAGACTATAAAAAGTTGAATAACATGTGGTGAAATTTGTGATGGACAGTCATCATCACTGATAAATATTGATGATTAAATCATAGATTTAACTATAAAAGTATTTTGAGTAAATGACCATAAACATACATAAATGCTAGTAAGCATTATTATTAAATCCCAGTTTAACATGTTGTGATTTTAAGAAGGTGCCTATAAGTTTATGAGAGATAACTCTGTTTTTATGTGTTCATTATAAAAGCTATGGATGGAATCATCCTCATCGTCTATATATTATGATGAATAAGCAAATTAAGTAACTAGGTTTAATGGTCACATAACTAAGTATTGGTATTCACTATATTTGTTTGAAAACCATTGATAATATTTTTCATACATTAGTTCATAAATATACTTAAACTGAGCTAGTAATATCTATAAGAGTGTTGGATATATAAATTTTATGTTAATGGGATCATAATTTTATTGACATGGATAAAATATAAGAATGTCATTTTTGTTTGTTTGTTAGTCATCTAAGCCATGTGTAGTAAAATGTACTAAATGGGTTTGAACCCAGTACAATTTGGACATGTAATATTTATCTAGGTTTAAAACAATCAAGTGGTGCCCATGAAAGACACATGTCCTTAGTTCAGCTGAATAAAAGTGATAGTCTTTTTACAACTTATTAACTTTCTTTGATATTTTTTTAAGTTATTATAAATAGTGTCAGTGTCTACCTTGAATGGTCATATATATATATATATATATATATATATATATATATATATATATATATATATATATATATATATATATATATATATATATATATATATATATATATATATATATATATATTATGTGGTATATGGACAGAGGAATGGAAAGGATTCTTTGTTAAAAAACCTATTATTGGATATGATCGTAATGTACTTCATGTATTTCTCAGTAATTTTATTCAGTTGCTATAGCTAATATTGGTATATCTGATGATTTTATTAGTTAAAACGGCTTCCGAATATCAAAATATTTTAAATCTTATACAATGACAGTGATTAATATTCATTTTTAATTTGTATGTTAAGAAATGGAATAATTTATTTATCTCATTATTATTGGGACTGGATTAATATTTATGATAATTTCAGACAGGCGATGGTTTTATATTTATTAGGCACAAATGGACATCCCATATAAAATATAATGTATATTTCCATATTCTTATTGATAGATTAGCATCTTGATCATTTAATGATAAATTGTATATCAGCTATCATAAATATATTTCATTATATTTTTATTCAGTTACAAAATGGTGCCCAATGTGGGACTGGAAATAAGCCAAGTAAGGATTGAAGCACACCACATACATGAGAGATGTGTAGTATATATACTGATGACATATGAATTGTTTAAAAAATATTTTTTTGTGTATTGTATATATATATATATATATATATATATATATATATATATATATATATATATATATATATATATATATATATATATATATATATATATATATATATAATATTTTGGGCTTATGTGTATATGATGATGATAAATAAATACAGCCATAAAACAGCTTAGTTTCAATTTTATTAGCATATAAATATCACAACATATAGTAAGTGTTAATATTGTTAGAAATTTTAAAAAAAAAACATTTTGCTAATCAATGAAATATAGCACTGTTGCCAGATAGGCATAGAAATATTGATAGCATTAAATTATAGGGTAATAATTTTGTTCATATTTGGAAAGTTTATGATATTGAAAATCTGTGATTTTGGAGGTTGGATTGGATATTTGATTGTTGGAGTTTGGTTGGTTATATTGACATTTTGATGATGGATGGGGAATTTTTGTAATTGTTTTGAGGATGTGATGTATTCTTGCCTCTTGTAATTGATCAATCTCATTCACTGCTCCAATCCAGATTATGATATCAGTTATTTTTTATCATGAAGCAGTTAACAGTACTTGTACCATGATTTTTGCCACTAAAATTCCTTTAAGAAAGCAAGACATAACTTTTTGGATATATATATATATATATATATATATATATATATATATATATATATATATATATATATATATATATATATATATATATATATATATATATATATATATATATATCCACAGATGGCGTTCTACCAAAAACACCGATCAAGCGTATGTTCTGTTTACATAATCGTCAGAGTAGCATTCACTATCTCTAACTATAATTCCACTTTCAGATCATGATTTCAAGCTATTTGCTATCGTCAGTGAAAGACAGGAATAAAGAAACTAGATCTAAATACAAACTCTGAGCGTTTATGAAACAATTTCTATTCAGCTTGCAAGCGTGAATTTTTTAGACACGTAATGTCTTCAAACTCAGCATAGCAAACTAGATAGCTATATGGGTCTGATCTGAGTTCAGCATCACAACATAGTAGAAGCCTCTGCAATCTATATCATTGCAAGATAGACCTCAAAGGTACATTTATGATAAACAAAAATGCAAGTTAAAAAACTTGCTAACGCTTGTATTTAGGTCCACAGATGGCGTTCTACCAAAAACACCGATCAAGCGTATGTTCTGTTTACATAAACGTCAGAGTAGCATTCACTATCTCTAACTATAATTCCACTTTCAGATCATGATTTCAAGCTATTTGCTATCATCAGTGAAAGACAGGAATAAAGAAACTAGATCTAAATACAAACTCTGAGCGTTTATGAAACAATTTCTATTCAGCTTGCAAGCGTGAATTTTTTAGACATGTAATGTCTTCAAACTCAGCATAGCAAACCAGATAGCTATATGGGTCTGATCTCAGTTCAGCATCACCACATAGCAGAAGCCTCTGCAATCTATATCATTGCAAGAAAGACCTCAAAGGTACATTTATGATAAACAAAAATGCAAGTTAAAAAACTTGCTAACGCTTGTATTTATGTCCACAGATGGTGTTCTACCAAAAACACCGATCAAGCGTATGTTCTGTTTACATAAACGTCAGAGTAGCATTCACTATCTCTAACTATAATTCCACTTTCAGATCATGATTTCAAGCTATTTGCTATCGTCAGTGAAAGACAGGAATAAAGAAACTAGATCTAAATACAAACTCTGAGCGTTTATGAAACAATTTCTATTCAGCTTGCAAGCGTGAATTTTTTAGACACATAATGTCTTCAAACTCAGCATAGCAAACCAGATAGCTATATGGGTCTGATCTCAGTTCCGCATCACCACATAGTAGAAGCCTCTGCAATCTATATCATTGCAAGAATGACCTCAAAGGTACATTTTTGATAAACGTTTATGTAAACAGAACATACGCTTGATCGGTATTTTTGGTAGAATGCCATCTGTGGACATAAATACAAGCGTTAGCAAGTTTTTTAACTTGAATTTTTGTTTATCATAAATGTACCTTTGAGGTCTTTCTAGCAATGATATAGATTGCAGAGGCTTCTACTATGTGGTGATGCTGAACTGAGATCAGACCCATATAGCTATCTGGTTTGCTATGCTGAGTTTGAAGACATTACATGTCTAAAAAATTCACGCTTGCAAGCTGAATAGAAATTGTTTCATAAACGCTCAGAGTTTGTATTTAGATCTAGTTTCTTTATTCCTGTCTTTCACTGACGATAGCAAATAGCTTGAAATCATGATCTGAAAGTGGAATTATAGTTAGAGATAGTGAATGCTACTCTGACGTTTATGTAAACAGAACATACGCTTGATCGGTGTTTTTGGTAGAACGCCATCTGTGGACATAAATACAAGCGTTAGCAAGTTTTTTAACTTGCATTTTTGTTTATCATAAATGTACCTTTGAGGTCTTTCTAGCAATGATATAGATTGCAGAGGCTTCTACTATGTGGTGATGCTGAACTGAGATCAGACCCATATAGCTATCTGGTTTGCTATGCTGAGTTTGAAGACATTACGTGTCTAAAAAATTCACGCTTGCAAGCTGAATAGAAATTGTTTCATAAACGCTCAGAGTTTGTATTTAGATCTAGTTTCTTTATTCCTGTCTTTCACTGACGATAGCAAATAGCTTGAAATCATGATCTGAAAGTGGAATTATAGTTAGAGATAGTGAATACTAACTCGGAAGAGCACACGTCTGACGTTTATGTAAACAAAACATACGCTTGATCGGTAGTCTTTGGTAGAGACGCCATCTGTGGACATAATACAATTAAGTTTTAACTTCATTTTTGTTTATCATAATATATATATATATATATATATATATATATATATATATATGATTAATGTTAAATCTACTGGCTTCATTATTTGACAAATTTGTAATCTATATTTTGAAATTTTGTTTATGAATGAAGGAGGGATGTTAAATTTCAATTCATTAAACATATTTACACTTCTCTGCTCTCCAAATCATAAGGGATGGTGTTTGCCAAGAAGACACTAAATTTAAAACAATCAAATATTAAAACAACAATACTTTATACATTGTTTTCTTAGTTCCCCTTCTTACCACCCCCCATCATCTTAAGGAAAGATATGTTTTTCAAATCTAATAATTATGTGAAGAATTAATAAAGTATGGTGAGGGTATTTTTTCTCAGTCAAATGGTTACATATATCGTATTATTTATCTTTGTTCCCTATAAATATAACTTAACCCCTGCATTAGAAACTAATTTTAATTGAAGATATATTGTGATAGAATTGTATATCTTAATTATGTGTAAATGATTAATTCTAATGTCACAAATATAATAATTCTGTTTTGTAAAATTGACCTTATCCAACTAAAACTTATGTAAATGTGATTATACTTAGAATTCAAGATTCTTTCGTGTGAATGTAATATTATTAATGTTATGTAAATGTTTGTATTGCATTGTTTATCTATGAAGTATAACAAATTTATAAATAAAAATTGCAATTAATATACAGCCAATGTAAGGGGTAAGGTATCACACAATAAGTCTATTTTAGGGGTAATACTTCTGCCTAATACTTAAATATCATATTAGATTTTCAAATTTAAGTTGGTTGTGAACAGGTTTTTGTTATAACATATCTGTGCGTGATTAAGTAGGGAGGCTCATTTGTTACATAAAATAAGTTTTATAATGTTTATTATTTGTGAAGGTGGAAGGATTAATAATTCCTACTTCCTATATGTGTTGCAAAGGTCATATTATTCTTAAAAATATTAAATTTATTCACTGCAAGGTTCACTTGTTTTCATATAGTTACTGCAACAAGTGCAGGTTATTCCTTCTTGTGTGCCCAGGTTTCCTAATTAAATATTAACCCAGTCTAGAGTGTGTGATGGACATAAAGAATTAACATTACCCCATATTTTCTTTTGGTTAGAAGTAGGTGCACCCCTGAAGCCAGGGATATCCATACTTAGTTGTGAAATATGTGACATCAGATTGCTAAGCTGATTATTTTTACATTTATTTACAATTGACACCACTCACAAATATTGCACCGTGATCTCAAAGTAATGCTTTTCTTAGCCTTCATCTTCACTTTGTAGCATCCCTGCATAACTTTAAATTGAACTACCCACAAGACCCATTAAACAAATATAATGTAATAAATTGTTAGAGAAAAACCTATAATTGACAGTTAGTTTATCATACCCCAGTACTACTACATAGGGCATACATTATTGCTGTAAGCCACCACCACCTTATGTAAAATTATGTACAAGCCAGTACATTATAGCAATCCAATAATTTGTAAGCTACTCTTTCAACTGTTTATTTTCTGTAAAGAAACTTATATTATTATTGTTAATTGACACTGGTGCCACTCTTGTGAGTCAGAAGTATTAATTAATTATTGTATGTATCATTCAATAAATTAGTTCAATTGCCAAACAAACTCATGTTTGAATTTGCAAATGATTGATATTGTCTTTCAATGTATAGCATGATAAAAATAATCAAATTTTAAAATCATTTAAATTAGGGCCTTAAGAAATCACAAAGAATGGTAAGATAATGAGCTGTGAAGAACTTGGAGAAAGAGTGTCCTTATCTGAACCCTGATCTTTGTCAAGTTCTATGAATAATTGAAGCTATGTGACATCAATGATGTTAATTAGTTGGTTGAGTCTATGAAGCCTATGCAGTGGTTTAAACTAAGAGCATGTGTTTAAACATGTGGGTTCTGGTTGAGAGTCTTTGTCTGTTGGTCTTGTGGACTGATTATAAAATCTTGGAAATTACTTTAATATTATGTTATAAATACATGATTTAATACTAAAGCAAGAAAAAATCAAATATGTTTTTCATCTTGCAGTGATTGTAATTTAATATGAAATACGTTTAACAAGTAAAAATGTTTCAGCATGTGCTAGTAACATAATTTACAAAGATGGCTGTTCAATGACATTTTTATTTATTTATAACAAATTTGTATAGGAACACAGAAATAAATTGTTAAGAAATAAATGACTATTATTTCATGAAACATTAAATATGTAATTGACAGGAGAGTTTTAACACATGTCAGGGTATGATTCTGGTTTTTCAATTTATCTAAAGTGGAGGTTATTTAAAGATAACAATTAATCAAACATTGGTTGTTGTTTTTTTTCAATTTAAGGTGTTTTTTTTTTTTTCAAGCAAGATGTTCCCATACAGAACATTATTCATAAACATTTCTTTTTAAAATTAAACAGACTCATTAGGTAAAATATTTAATTTAGTACATTTCTACCAAGTTTTTTTTGTAGTTAAACAGATTTGATGAATAAACATTCAAATATTATGTGGGATTTAGTTAAAATAGTTTTGTTTAGTAGTTTGCTTAGAAATTTATTTTTTCCAAATGTGAGCAGGATAAAAGTAAATATTCTACTAAGGTCTTCCACTTATCAGAATTCATAAATTTTATAATAGTAATCGTTGTTAACATTTTGTAGCATTTATTCCATAAGTGTAATTTACTAATAATATAAACATTTTATAAGGTAAAAAGTTGTAAATATGTTTCATTTTGAATTAACATTTTCCATAATATTGTTTATTAAATATTTTTTTTATGTCAAGATGATATATAAATTATTAATCATTGAAGATAACAAAATGTCAGTAGAGTCCAAAACAAATATCTTTCTTTGTCATAAATAATTGCTTTCTGTAAATAAATTTATCCAAGACAAACCATTCAATCAGTAGAAAAACATTTTAAGTATCTGACAGTTATTACTGCCTTAAGGAGTTATAGAAAATGTTAAAATTGTTATATTTAAAATTAAGATGACCTTCCAATAATTTTACTATAAAATAAGTAAGTAATAGTTCTTAAATCAAATAGAATAAATTATCTTTAATAGCCGTGATGCATTCATTTTGATGAATAAATCATTTTTCACCAGTAAACAATTACATAATGTTTTGCTTTACAAATTCTCCTGTCAAAATATGACTAAAAGATTTTTGATTAACATGGATTAGACTGAGCAACTGATATAGAATTTTGTACTCATTTGAATTGTAAGAAAATAAAAAAAAAAAAATCATTTTAAAAATTTTATAATTTTTCTTTAATTATCAATGATTAAACTTTTTGTAGCGTCTATGAAGATGAAATGCAAAAGAAAATTAAGAATAAACATTTGTGCATATGCATATTGTAGCATGCTAACATCAATCATTTTGATTAAGCTAAACCTGCTTCCCTCTTAATATTTCAACATTTGAATTAACAGTTAATTTTTATCTATGGTCTGACTATAAGAATAATAACAATTTAAATATTGGCTCGACAATAAGGGAAATATGTAATAGTCTCTCAATATTACTAATTATAGAAGATACAAATTAATTTAAAATTATATTGTTAAAATATAATAAGAAAAATAAATATCAAATAATAACTGTCATTTTAATGCATAAATTCAGAGGTTTACATTATAATTTACTTATTTTTTAAAAAAAAATCTGGTTATTGTAGAATATATTTCAATATTATAAAATAAAGAAATATTTATATTAATGAAATAAAAATTAAAATTACTAGCACATGCCCACTCACACATATTTAGAAATAAACATTTTTTTTTTTTTAAACTAACCAATTTAACTCTTTTTTTTAAATATTACTTAACTTGTTACCTATTTTTATTCAACTAATTTAGTATAATATTTAACTCAACTTTAAGAATAATATTTCAATGACTGGATCAATTATTGTTAAGAACTAGTTTAATTAATGTACATTATTATATTTATGGCAAATATCGATTAACATCTAATATTAATCTTAAATGTAACAAGTATTATGGTTTATTTAATCACCAAACTGGATAAACTAAATGGTATTAGAATAATGTGAACTTTTCTAATATTAAGTTCTTATTAGTTACACTGTTGGATTTATATTATTATAACCAAAGTTAACTCATAAGCTTAAAGTACTTAAGCAAAACAATAAAGAGAAATACAATTATATTTATTCATGACAGCAATACTGTAAATACTTTACTATTTAAATTTGCATAAGTTTATTTAATCTTAATAAATATGGTTAAGAAAGTTAATTTAACTTAAGGAAAGTTTTCTCTTATAATTTTATGCTTATTATTATTAAATAAACAAAACATGAATGCAAAGTAACAACACATATTAAACTGGTAATCATAACAATAATAATTATGACAATTATGGTCATGATGATGATATTACTACTACATCTACTCCTATTACTACTACTACTACTACTACTACTACTACTACTACTACTACTACTACTACTACTACTACTAATACTCCTACTACTCCTACTACTACTATTATTTCTACTATATTACTACTAATAATAACAGCAACAACAACATTACTACTAATACAACTATTACTATGATTACTACCACTACTACTACTACTACTACTACTACTACTACTACTACTAACAACAACAATAACAACAATGATGATGATAACAGCATTAACACCAACAACAACAACAATAATAATAATAATAATAATAATAATAATAATAATAATAATAATAATAATAATAATAATAATAATAATAATAATAATAATAATAATAATAATAATAATAATAATAATAATAATAATAATAATAATAATAATAATAATAATAATAATAATAATCAACATCATTGTAAAGCAGTATTTATTTCTCATTTTCTTATAATTCCCAAAAATATCAACATAAATAGTCAGTCAATAATGACACACCTACAGATTAGTAATTAGTGATTACATGAGAAATCCAACGTTGATACGGGTAGACTTTTACAAAATAACCTGGAATAGTTTGATTTTCACAATTATCAACTCCTTCTGAGTAAATGCCAAGGGCAACAAAGGTATCATTTATATTAACCACAAATGGTCCTCCAGAATCACCCTGAAATAAATAAAATGTAAATATTCTAAAATGTTAGAGATATACATACATATACATTGTAAACGTCTGAAAATTTTTCAAACAATATATTAAAAAAAGCCCCTCTCATTAATGTTTTTGAATGATTGCTTAAATTTAAAAAGTGAATTTTATTTTCACCCAATCCTTTATTTTTACTACAGAGTATGGTATATGTTTGTTTCCTTTCTAATAAATCTGTAATTTAGATTATATCACTAATTTATAACTATATATATTTTATATTTATATTCAATCGAATTACACTTGTTTATTATGATGTTATATTTATTATTGATTAATTTGTGCATGTGCAAGCACTCTATAGAAAAACATGATGGTATATTTACATTCATCATTTTTGTTTACATTTTTATATAGCTAATTGAGGTTTAAATAATAGCCAATGTATAAGTAACAAATGTCTTGACTTTGAATTCAATCAAATAAAATACAAATTAGGTCTTATAAAATATTTTATCATATTTAAAATGTCAATACAAACAATTGTTTTTTTTTATGATAATAAAAAATAAAAAACATTCACTCATTACAGGAAATATGATATCTAATATTTGTCCATTCTTTACTGAAGAACAGTACAAAACAAATAAAATTATTATCCTAATCCATCATCCAGAATGGTAAACAGTTATAAACATTGTCTCATATGACTTTCACTTCTAAAAAAAGTCTATATGTTTCAAGATCTTATTACTCATAAATCTAAGGCTAAGCATTCCATTTAAAACTTAAATTTTACCAATGTCCAAGAGGTTGATGAATTTATACATCTATATAGATCTTAGGATTAGTGTCTCCATTTATCTTTTACTGCATCTCAAACACACAATACATATTTACCACACACATGCAGAAAAGCTAAATAATACCACAATATTTATATTTCATACAGAACATGCATTTATACCATGGCCAGACAATTGTCTATGAAACATTTATAATCAGATTATATTAAAAGGCAATGTCTTAAATTTTAATGTACAACTTTTAATCAGTTCACTCTTCAAGTAATTTTAAAATATATTTCATTGAAAAATAAATGATAGCTTAACTTTGTCACTTGTGTGTGGTCATCTGCATCAGTGGTTTGAGATGGATTGGAGAATAAATATAGAGTGATAATACTTGGTTCAAATCTGTCTATGTATCATATAAAGTATTCATTATACTGAATGAATAGGCTAATAATTTTAATATTAACATAAATAAATGAATTCATAGTCTTATGGAGAGGTTAAATGTAATAAAATATAGGAAGTAGGGAGATATTTAATATATATATAAAATCCCAAAATTCTAAAGGGAAGACATTTCAGTTTAATAACAAAATACTTTAATTAGATTTATTTTTTTCCAAATAAAAAAAAATTAGTGTGGTTAAATTTATATTCTTTTTTTTTTTTTTTTTTTTTTTTCTCTTTCTTTTTTAAATTTACATTTTGGGATATTATAAAAAAAAATTTTCCCACCAAAAATTTTTTTACAAATATTAATATTTTTTTTTTAATTTTCACTTTTAATTTAATATTTTTTATTTTTTAAAAAACCCCCACCCCCCACTATATTATATTTAAGGTTAAAAAAATATAAAATCAATCAATTTTTTTATCATGTAATAAAAACAACAATGCAATGCCAAAGGGAGGAAAAAAGAAAAAGGGATTAATTGTACCCCAACATATCATAAACTACCAAGGACAAAAACATCCAAATAATTTCTCAGAATATTACTAAGACTCTTATGTCATACTGCCAACAGTATGTATGCCAATGTATGCTCTATTCAAGATATATGATTTCTGGTGTTATGAATTACAAATAGCAATGGCACAAGTTTAATTATAAATTAATATTTATTTACAAATTTTATGATTAACAAATAATTGATGTATGATGTTTGATATATTAAATAGATTCCTAAATAAACATATAAATAAATAAAAGAAATAAAATACTATTTCATTTGTTTACTTCAATAAATATATCATAGGCACAGTTTTGTAAAAGCTTAATCATAAGTTTTATTATAATTTGATCTAATTTATGCCTCGAGGAATATAGACTGAAATTCAACATCATATCATGATATACCTAATGTGTCATTTTCAGAAACAATAAACCTTTATATAAACCTATAATAATATAATAAATAATATTATGTTTGCAGGAATTAGCTATAATGAAATGCTAAACCAAAGTAAAAATTCAACTTCAGTTCAAAGAAAATATTAATTAAGAAGCAGGTAATACATTATGGTGGATAATTTAGATAAGATGCCCTGCTACATTTTATGACTGAACATATAAGTTATACTTTTAGATGGAAGAAGATGATTTAAGTATAATAATACAAAATACTTTGCCAAACTTATATTTATGAAGTAAAATGTTATTCCTGTGGATGCATTCATCTATACATAGGAATAACACAACACTGAATGTCCTGTGGGTTTATACACCACCATGAAGCAACAAATATAATTACACAATTCTTCAGATTAACCACCAACACAGGAAAGAATGTAAAAATACAGAAAGTGGCAAATAATTAATCTGTGGATTAACGACCTGCACAAACTATTGTCGTTTAACATTGTAAAGCAATAATAATATTTACTTCATATTTAAAGTACAAAATCATCTTCCTCAGTTATTCTCACAATTCAGAAAAACACCAGCAATTTAGAAAATGTGGGCTTATAAATAATGAAAAGTCTTTCAATTATAAGGACAACTAATATTCTGATTTATTTTGCTTAAAATATAAACATAGTAATAATTTAATACAAATGGCATGATTATAGGAACAGAATCTTGGAAAGACTCAGAAGACACTTCGTGAGAGGTTGACACATGCTGTAAATTTATTAGTAATTCTCAAGCTTTTTTTTTTTTTAATTTATAATAAAATTCACAAGTTATTTGCAATAGTTATTTCCTCAAATAAATACATTATTCAATCCCATGAATTTGATTTATACAAATTAAAAGTATAAATCATGAACCTGACATATAAATTCATGTAACAATAAAATTAAAATTAATTCGGTACTTGGGTATTATTCCTGCAATCTAGGATAGATAGGACTATTCACATACGCGATAAAACGTGTAATCTTGCGAAAGTGAAATAAACACGCACTTTTTTCATCTCCAAAAATGTGTTTTTGAATGTGCACAAAACGTGTTTTAAAACGTGTCAACAAAACACAATTTCTTAGTGTCATTTTTTTTGAAGGGAGGGGGGGTTATTGCATTTTGTTGTTATTGTAATTTTGTTTGATTATTTTTAATTTCATCTTCTGAGTTTTTATTCAATCTGGTCAAAGTACTTAAAATAACACTTATTTTTTGATTTAGTAACAGTATTAAAATGTTGATTTTGTTAATACCCCTTTATTTTCTTTTATCTGCTAAAAGTGCTATATTTTAAAGTAATTTTTGGATGTACTAATTGAAATAATTCGTTGACAGATATTTCTTTATTTAAGAATTAAATTAATAGTTAACTTTGCTAATATTGTTGTTGCCTTCTTTTATCTGTTCAAACTGTTGCAACTTATAGTTATTTCTCAAGTCTGAAAACCATCTGATAATATTAATACAATCTCCCTAATTGTTTTTTTTTTAAAATTACCAATTGAAGTAAAGCGTTGAGTTTGTTATTTATGCTTCTTTTTTCCTTTTATTTGCTTTCATATAAAAAAAAAAAAAAAAAAAAAATTATTCCTGCTTACACAGACATGATGACACGTTTTCCATGTTGAATGACGTAATAAACGTTTTTCATCCTGTCTAAATACCATCTGATCCAAGTGCTGAAATTAATACTTTTTTTTTATTTAGTAACTGAATTAAAACATTGACTTTATTAATACTGTTGTTTCCTTTAATCTGATCAAAGTGCTTTCATTTATAGTTATTTCTCCAGTCTAACAACTATCTGATCAGAATGTTACAATATACAGTTATTTCTTGAATTACTAATGGAATTAATACGTTAACTTTATATTTACTGCTGTGATTAGATTATTATTACTGCTGTTGTTGTTTTTTTTATTTGTTCAAAGTGCTGCTGCTTTTACAATTTCCAGTTACTTTTCCAGTCTAAAAAGCATATACTCAAAGTGTTGCAATTTACAATTACCAATTTTTCTAATTATTAATTGAATTAATATGTAGACTTTGGTATTATTGTTGTTTTCTTTCACTTGCTTTAAGATCAAAAACATTTTTAATTCGTTTATAAAACAACTCACCAACTGCTGCAATTTCCAGTTATTTTTCCAGTTGAAAAACTAACAATTGTTGTGTTGCAATTTAGAGTTCTTATTATATTTTTCATATTCAATTAATACATTGACTTTTCTACTCAAACAGCTGCAGGAATTTACTGTTTTTTCATTTACTAATTGAATAAATATGTTGACTTTGTTATTATTTTTTGGATAACATTCCTTTCAAAAAATAAATTGCTGTTGGTTTATATTGCTTGGTAAGATTCCATATTTTAGCATGAACTACACAATCACATGCTCAATAAACATTTCGGAGAAGTAGGAATGGTGGGAGGGGCTGATAATCACATTTTTTATGTAAGAATCCCTTTACTAATTAAAGATGTTGTGGTAAACTACAATACTCTATTTCAGACTGTAAGTAGCCTCTTGTTGAATGTTTTGTAATGTGATTTTAAAAACTATTTGTATCAATTTCTGTATTTTTCTTGGTTTAAAATCATTCAATTAAATGTAGCGTTCAAGCACCGTCTGCTTATGTTTCTTTCATATATATTTTTTTTTATATTTTAAAAAGATATATTTGTGTTATGTTAATTTTGTACAGAAAAATGGATCCTGTATGCCTTCATTACTACATTTTTTTTAAGGTGATGGAAGAAAATTACAAAATTTGGTTCTTTGCGTTCATCAAATTTGACTGTTTGCGTCCATCTACATTGCATAGAAATACGTGTATATTTTGTATAAAATTAAATTTTTTGTGCATTTTTCTAAAATTATTGGGTTTTATTCTGCAACCAAGGAAAGAAAGGAGGACTTTTCACATTTCTATCAAAGCATTGCAAACTTTGTAATGTTTGATGTTGCCAAAATCATAACATTAAAAAGTTAGCAGTGTTGTGCTACGAATGTGAAAAATCATCCTATCTTTCCTTGGTTGCAGAAATAATATCCAAGTACCATTAATTCATTCTTACTCAAATACATAAATAAAACTGTATAATTTTTTTTATAATATTGAATATTATCCATGAAATCAATATAAAGTGTCTTGAACAATAAACACACATTACACAAATTAGTAATTATAAATTATAGCCAAATTCCATAGATGTGAGTATATCTGTTTGTTCTAGTACTTTTGAATTAATGAATTTTATGTGAGCTCTATGAATATAACATAATTCCAAAAGCTTGACATGTTGAGTTTAATTGAAAATGATCTTCATAAGTTATTAAATTATACATTTTATCTAGCATTGTTCCAAACTTATAATAAACCAGGCTATATTAATTTATCTATCCACATTTAAATCTGGGAATATCAAGCAGAACAAAATAATTTAATAAATCAACATTGGCAATAGAAATCAAAAAGTAGTTTTAGTTAATTATTTAAATGTTGTTATCATTATTCAAGTAATAAAGAAATTAAATAGTAAAGACATTACTGACAGTATAAGTTCAGATAAACTCTCCAATTCTTTACCATTTAACTGATACACAGAAACATTAAACTAGCGTTTCAATAACATTTCAAATTTACATTTGATAATAAACCTCTTCTTTTTTTGAAAGTAATGTTTTCATGTTCGAAAAACATCTGCAATTATAATATTTATTTAATGTTGCCATTTTGCATGCAATAAAGTATTCCAAAACGTACTGACTTTCTGCTATTAATTCTACTTTTAAAGTTAAACGTTCTGACATGTTTTAAATATAGATATTAAGCAAATTACTAGCAATTTGATTCAGTTGCCAGTAGACTAGAAAAGACGATTTAAATTCAGCAACTCATACTGCTATTAAATTTGACTATTTTATATTTAAATTCATGGGAAAATTATTGGTTAATCCATTTGCTTATCAATTATTTTTAAAATATGCTTAACATGTGTTGATTACATTTTATTCATAAACCATTTTGTCTCTTAATAATAACAGAACACTATGTCACAGTAAAATGCACATGTGTTTATCATATTCTAACTAATGATTAAAAATTAGTTAAATAAATGTCTTTTGAATTAAAGAAAAATAATTTCAAGGATTATTTTAAATAAATAAGAATTATTATTATTATTTTAATCACATGTTACTAAACTTGTTGTGTGCTGCTGATTTTTTACTGGTTAAACATATTTGATCCAAATCAGTGGTAGAAAAGAACACTTTTAAATACATTAAAATAATACAGGTAATAAACAAAGCAATTAAAACATATAATAAATGGATGTTGGTGTTTCTTTTCTTCCTCCATAATAAATTTCTTGTGAAAAGAAATTAAGAAAATTGTAAATTCATTAACAGTATGTTTGGCATGAGGCCAAATATCAAAGATATCATCAACATATCTTAGTCATGGTTTATTTAACTGCTGATACCATTTTTTTGTGTTCTCCATAACAATAAAAGCCAATGCTGGATAAATTAAGAACCCATAGATAAACTTCGGTTTTTTTTATACAAATGACCATCAACAACAAAATATTCAGTCAAACTCACAACAAAGTCAGGCAAGTACTTATATTTGTTCAAAAGTGTAATAGCTGTCTTTACAGGTACAGTACTAAAAAGTGAAACCACTATTAAAACTTGTCCAAATCTCATTTTTACTTTGTTTAACATCACAAATAATGTCAAGAAAATGATTTGCATCCTTAACATAAGATGACATTTCTGTCAAACATGACTCTTGATAAGTAGAAAACAAGTTTATGTTGGTGAAAAATTTGCATTCTTAATCAGTTTCATTGGAATATGGGTTTTATGGGGTTTTGGCAAATCATATAACTTTGGGTAAACTATTTTTCTCAGATTGCATAAAAAATCTTTTTTTTAATCTAAATCAGGGGCATAAAATAATGTTTTCATTATTTTTCAAGCTATATCATAAAATATCTATTATGACACTACAATTCTTTTCCTTCCCCTAATAACTGAATCTTAATTATTAGAATCGCTGCCGAGGGCGCCACCAAGGATTTCTCTCTTGGAACCTGGCCACGAAGCTCTACGTAAGCCTGGTCTTATTTATTTTTGAACGGTGATTCACCGATTACAAATTTTGTTTATAATCTGACAGGGGTTTTCACTTAAGGACACTAACTAATTATTATAAATAATTAAAGAATTCAAATATATGTTGGATACCAAAAAAAAAATTTCCTTTATTATTATTATTATTAATAACATTATATTTCTGCCCAATCCAGAGAGAATTGACTTACAATTTCTGATTTTCAAACTTTTAACTTTCTAAGTATTCTTCCCAAATATCTACCATGGATTTACTTGCACCGACACTAACACTGCGGATTCTAGCAGGCGTGTATACAAAGGCGACTTATAGTATATAATCTTTCCTGAAGTTTATTTTTAAACCCCACTTTATTTGGTAAATAAATAACTTGCAAAAACTTAAAATGAACGTATAAGTGTCTTTTGTTTTCTTATACTTTCAGCACTACCCTTGTTTTATGCTAACAAGCAAGTAATGCCCTAAGGTTCTCTGTTGCTTGGCAGTGCACTTTTATACCCCTACCCTGTTGTTACCCTCTAGATCGAACAGATATTAAATAATTTAATATACAGTCATCCCAATATTTCATAAAATATTTAACAAGAATTAACATAAATAGTTTACAATATTAAATAAATTTATTTCTCCACCTCTATTGTTGAAACATTCGTAACAAATATAATAAACGAAAAATAAATCAAAAATAAAGTTCTATTACGCTTTAACTAAAGTTCCCATTAATTGAAAAGTTTATAATTACCCTGATCAATCAGAGCGAAGTGGTCTGACTTTCCTAGATTCACATTCCATTTGTCGTGCCTTTGTCCTTGTATATGAGAATTCTGGTGTATCCCTGGATGTTCCTTTGGTTGTCCGGATAGCAATATACATTTCTTTCCATTCCTTGACTCTTTATGTAGCTTCATTCAGATGGAGTGGCAGCCAATTCCCCAAAGGGGAAGGTTTTGATAGCTTTAGCTGCTATGCATTTGAAAAGAGTCCGCAAAATAATTTTTTATAATAATTTCTGATTCGGAGCACAGCTTCTCTTTTTTTTTGTTTATTGTCTTTGCTGGTCTCTCAAGTCAACTGACTTACTCTAAAAGCGATTTTATCTCTCTTTCTCTTATCTTTTTTTTTTAATTAGCGTAATAGCAAATATTAACCAAATACCTTTAGTTTGTGAAAGTTTCAACAATAGAGTCTAATTACTACCAACAATCTAATTTTGTTTTCTTTCCCCCACCCTTTTATCTCTCGAGTTTTCTCCCTTTTAATTAAACACTTTTAACATTTTTGACAATAAGTTATATTTTATCTTTTTTCTTTTTTTAAAAAAATTGCTCAAATTTATAGCAAAAATAAAAGTTTAAGATTTTACCCTTCCCATTAAATTAAAATCATTTGTTAATTTTTATTTTACAAACTATTTAACTTCGGAAAATATTTATGATGAAATTATAAATATGTGCTTATATATATATATATATATATATGAGCTGACTTAAAATAGCAGCTCATTGCCCCATTTGTCATATAAAAAAACAATAAAAAAAAAAACTTTAATTGCACCGAGATGACTTGTCCCAACTTTTCTTGGGGTTATAGTTACTCATACTCGCGGGTTCGTTACAGTTCTCCCATCTAACTTTACTTTCTCCACCTACCCCCTGCTCCTCCCATTCTATATCTTCTAATATTTATAATGCTTCCTCAATGGATAGCCGACGGTTTTCGGCCAACTTACGTTGCACACCTGCTGGAAGGTTAAATCTGATAGTTCACACTATCTGGAATTGGTCCATCAGATATGCCTCCAAGGCTCTCAATTTTGCCGCTTGACATTGGAAAAACTGACTACACATATCGTCTTTGTCCGCTTTATACTTTTCTTGCGATATCTTCATGCTTATGGTTTCTTGTTTCTCCACGCTCCAAAACCCTCGCAAAATCATAGTTCGATATTCTTGGAATGTAGGGGGTTTGTAATTTACCGCCTTCCACCATTCCCTAGCAGAACCACTCAAATGGCTCATTGCTATTATGATCTTCTCTTTTTCTTTCGACTTATGGACGTAGAAAAAATCACCTAGACTGTCCAAGTAGTCAAAATGGCTTTCCTCCCTTTCCCCTTTAAATGTTTTTATGTGTATAAATTTCACCAACATGACCCTATCGAACTCTTCTTCTCCAGATTCGTTGAGCTTTCTTTCCATTACCTCTTTCTCTCGGTTTATTTGTATAGCCTTCTTCTTCAGGATTTTTTTTAGTTTCCCCTGTAAACTGCTCTGTCTCTTCGTTTTCTGTCTTTTCTTCCTCTTTACTGACTTTATGGTCCGCTGGGTCTATGACTTCCTTATTTTTCACTGTTCCTATTCTTTTCCCTCTCTTTTAATTCATTCACATCTTTCCTCAATTCTTGTATCATGCCTTTAATTTCTTTTATTTCTTTACGGTCTTCCATTACAATTTCTTTGAGCTCAGCGATAGCTCTCAATATTTCTTGCAACTGACAACGCTCAGGGTTTTTAAATGTTACCACCGGGCTTTTTATGCTACTTTCATCCTCAATCATATTTTATTCTTTTGTTTTCTTTAATTTTATATTCGAACTCATAACCCTCCCTACGAGAATATTGACATACCACCACCATCTGAAATCCACCACCCTTACTAAATTCTTTTTTTTTTTAAACTCTGATCTCTGGGCGTTTCTCTTGTTAACGAGCCCGACACATTGGAAGCACCATTTTCTATCTTTTTCCTCTTCTCCCTCCTCTGTGACACTACAATTCTTTTCCTTCCCCTAATAACTGAATCTTAATTATTAGAATCACAGCCGAGGGCACCACCAAGGATTTCTCTCTTGGAAACTGGCCACGAAGCTTTACGTAAGCCTGGTCTTATTTATTTTTGAACTGTGATTCACCGATTACAAATTTTGTTTATAATCTGACAGGGTTTTTCACTTAAGGACACTCACTAATTATTATAAATAATTAAAGAATTCAAAAATACGTTGGATACCAAAAAAAATTTTTCCTTTATTATTATTATTACTATTAATAACATTATATTTCTGCCCAATCCAGAGAGAATTGACTTACAATTTCTGATTTTCAAACTTTTAACTTTCTAAGTATTCTTCCCAAATATCTACCATGGATTTACTCGCACCAACACTAACACTGTGGATTCTAGCAGGTGTGTATACAAAGGCGACTTATAGTGTATAATCTTTCCTGAAGTTTATTTTTAAACCCCACTTTATTTGGTAAATAAATAACTTGCAAAAACTTAAAATGAACGTATAAGTGTCTTTCGTTTTCTTATACTTTCAGCACTTCCCTTGTTTTCTGCTAAGAAGCAAGTAACGCCCTAAGGTTCTCTGTTGCTTGGCAGTGCACTTTTATACCCCCACCCTGTTGTTACCCTCTAGATCGAACAGATATTAAATAATTTAATATACAGTCATCCCAATATTTCATAAAATATTTAACGAGAATTAACATAAATAGTTTACAATATTAAATAAATTTATTTCCCCACCTCTATTGTTGAAACATTCGTAACAAATATAATAAACGAAAAATAAATCAAAAATAAAGTTCTATTACACTTTAACTAAAGACTAAAGTTCCCATTAATTGAAAAGTTTATAATTACCCTGATCGATCAGAGCGAAGTGGTCTGACATTCCTAGATTCACATTCCATTTGTCGTGCCTTTGTTCTTGAATATGAGAATTCTGGTGTGTCCCTGGATGTTTCTTTGGTTGTCCGGCTAGCAATATACATTTCTTTCCATTCCTTGACTCTTTCTGTAGCTTCATTCAGATGGAGTGGCGGCCAATTCCGCAAAGGGGAAGGTTTTGATAGCTTTAGCCGCTATGCATTTGAAAAAAGTCCGCAAAATAATTTTTTATAATAATTTCTGATTCGTAGCACAGCTTCTCTTTTTTTTTGTTTAGTGTCTTTGCTGGTCTCTCAAGTCAACTGACTTACTCTAAAAGCGATTTTATCTCTCTTTCTCTTATTTTTTTTTTTAATTAGCATAATAGCAAATATTAACCAAATACCTTTAGTTTGTGAAAGTTTCAACAATAGAGTCTAATTACTACCAACAATCTAATTTTGTTTTCTTTCCCCCACCCTTTTATCTCTCGAGTTTTCTCCCTTTTAATTAAACACTTTTAACATTTTTGACAATAAATTATATTTTATCTTTTTTCTTTTTTTAAAAAAATTGCTCAAATTTATAGCAAAAATAAAAGTTTAAGATTTTACCCTTCCCATTAAATTAAAATCATTTGTTAATTTTTATTTTACAAACTATTTAACTTCGGAAAATATTTATGATGAAATTATAAATATGTGCCTATATATATATCAGCTGACTTAAAATATCAGCTCACTATGTTTCTCTTTCACTCTGTCTCTTTTTTTCAAACAACAATGACACAAGGACCCATGCCCCAACAATCAACAGACATGCGACTCCAATTGAAGCCTCAAATTAAAGAGTTGATGCTACTGTACCTAATAATAATTTTATACCAACAAATTACAGTAACTAAACCACAATGTAAGGCAAGAAAAAGGCAAATATCTAAGTCTCCTATTAAATCATTAATTACTGCTCACACACTTCCTGACTGCCATCTTTAATTTAAAAAAAATATATCAAATATAATTTTAACATATTTTCTGTTTGAATGCAATAAACTTAAAAATATGTACATTGTTAGAAAGAGCGAATATGAAAGAATGTAATGAAGCTGATAAAGTCATCATTACCTAAAATAAATAAAAAAATATTTTCAATAATTTTAAAATGTTTATTTTACATTTGTTCACAAATTTTAAATTATGAAAGGTAAATACTAAAATGACACATTCATAAAATGGTCCATCACATTTGCCACGAAATGCTGAAGAAAAATGATATATAATATGTCCTACTTGAGATCATTTTTAAGTGTAAAAATTACAAAGACAATGTGATTATTTTCATTTTTACTTACTGAGGCAGATTATTTCCTTCCATGATAGTGAATCTGCTAAAAATGTTTGCTTGTTTTCGATGCAGGGTATTTTTTTAAAAATATGGTTGCTTTTTAGTGGGAGTGTGGTGTAATATGAATAGTTTACAAAACATAATGCAAAGAGAACTTTAGTAAAATGCAATATATATATATATATATATATATATATATATATATATATATATAAAAAAAAAAAAATATATATATATATATATATATATATATATATATTTATTTATTTAAAGACTTTTTGTTTATATAATATAAACAAAAAAAGACTTATAAATCCAATAAATAATATTATATTTCAACCAGAGGACTGGTTTTCATGAGAAAGAAAAAATACACAGTATATATATATATATATATATATATATATATATATATATATATATATATATATATATATATATATATATATATATATATATATATATATATATATATATATAAAACACACTTTATTTTATTCCATTCCAGATTTACTTTATGTAACCTCTATTATATTTTACTTATTTCAAGTAGCTTGTCGTTGAATCTAACCTTGGGATCAAGCAAGGAAGGCTTGGGTGTTTATTTCATAATATTAATAATAAAACTATGTATACCCAGGCACCAAATTGCATCTATAAATCGTAATTTCCACCAGAGATCTTTATCATTCATGCTTATGAGAATAGAAGTTAATAGAGAAACTAATTAAATTATTTCTCAAAAAAAATATAATGTTGATAAATACAAATCAACTTATTATGGTCTTGGTTTCAAACCTAGCAACAATTATGCAAATGTTTCCATGACAAATTCTTATTACACAATGAATAATAATGTAATAACTTTCTTCCACAACTTTAATATAAATATCCGATCTCGAGTTGTAGCTACCAAAGTGTTGTATACATTTCTATTTTATATATGATTAAAAATAATTTCGTCATAGATCTGGAGAACTCATAACTTATATTTAGAATATAAAATTATTATTTAATTTAAAGTAGGATAAGGAAATGTTATAAACAAATCATTCCCCTTTAATCCGACTATTTTATTTTTTATTCTCAGCATCTACCACTCTCAATAGTTACAATTACTTACCACTGAATGTCTGTGTTATTTTCTTTATATATTCTTAACTGATAATTCTTAATCCTATTCTCTTAAACACACATACAAACCATCTAATCGATTATCATTTCATGACCTTTATTATAATAATTTTTCCCGAATTTTAATACCTGCACTACTTGACTTCCAAGCTAGCTCTTAGATTTAATAATCAAAATACTCCTACTCAATATCTAGATCTGCCAAAGAGGTGCAATTATGAATGATTATATTGCAATGGATACGATCCCAAAACTTGCTAAATTAACATTAAAGTGAATTTACCAGTGTGAATCATATTAAATACTGAAAGCAGGAAAATGATTTTATATTTGCTCCCAATATTCACAACATTGCAACGAACCAAATGACTAAATTTAATATACTTTAATTAACAATATTCTCTCACCTTATTCTAATTTATATCATCTGTTTGCCCAAATTTAGTTAGTACTTTAAAAATCTATTACATTTTTCCAAGGCTAACTATGGAAATAAACAATGTACATTAATCATAGAAATCAATCAAGGAAATCAATCATGTAAGTGAAATATGGAAATCAATCATAAAAATGAATTATGAAAATAAACTATGAAATCAATCAATATGAAAATTCATAACATAAATAAATTATGGAATCAATCAATATAAATTGAATAATATAAATTTAAATGTAATCTAATATTAGTTCTAGATATAAGTGTTGGATAAAGATTCTGGAGATATTTGAAATATCAAACACCAAGACACACATGTAAATTGATAATAACAAATCTTTATTACAATAATAATAATAATAATAATAATAATAATAATAATAATAATAATAATAATAATAATAATAATAATAATAATAATAATAATAATAATAATAATAATAATAATAATAATAATAATAATAATAATAATAATAATAATAATAATAATAATAATAATAATAATAATAATAATAATAATAATAATAATAATAATAATAATAATAATAATAATAATAATAAAACGCATCTATAATATTACTACACTCAAATATGATATGAAGTTTACTAAGTGATGATATATATAATACATATTTAAATTAGTTAAATAATGATAATAATGAAAATAATAATAAAATCAACAAAGATAGATTCATATCAAATATATTAAAAACTCACAAAGATAAAACAATGTCTAGGGTTGAATATTTCCAAATCTATCCATCATCTTCCATACAACCTAGAATGTTTGCCAACATAAAACTGCATAAAGAAAACTCTCCTCTCAAATTAATGCTCGATTTGGAGAAGTCCACTATTTCAAAACTGCATAAATGATCAACCTATGGCTTATAGATTCCTTGGGATTTGGAAACCACACTCTCAAATCATCATTTGATTTTGTGGAAGGAATAAAAAATGCTAAAATAGATTTAGAATATAAAATGTCTGTATGTGATGTCAATTAACTTTATGGCTCAATTATCAGAAAAACCTCCATTATCATCATCAAAGATGAATTAAATAAAAAAAATTATCCAACAAAAAGAATTGATTTTATAGTATAAATCTTAATGTGGCTGGATAACAACATATTGGCAAAATTTGAAAACAAATGGTATGTTATGAATGACGGTTAGCCAATGGGGCTGCCAATGAGTGGAATTATTGCTAGCATCATCATAAACAATTATGAGAACCAAATTCTTCCAAAACATTTCACAACAGATCCAATTCTCATATACACACACTATTTTGATGACATTTTTATTGCAGCAAAACCTTCCACTACTATCAACATGCAAAATGAATTTGAAGCCATCTCAGGAATAACACTCAGTAGAACTGATGAAAACAATGAACAAGTAATAAAATACCTAGACTTGTTAATGATAAGAGAGAACACATACCTAGATTATAAAATGATGGTTAAACTACTACACATAAAAGGTTACACAAGTCCACAGTCTAATACCCCCAATACATATAAGTGGGCAGGTATGAATGCTTTCCCATTCAGAAATTACCATTTATGTAAATACATAGCGATTAGGAAAAATAACATTGACAAATATATAAAGGAAATGACTAACATAGGCTTTAAACCCAAGACAATCAATCACAGTATAGAAACATTTTATAGAAAACTCAGAAATAAACAGCCTAAAGATAATATGAATTACCTAACAATTCCATTTATACCTAATGTAACTTCACATATTGCAAAAATCAATTGTCTAACAATTTCAAATTTAGCTTTCAGAACACCTCCCAGTACTAACCGATTAATAAATAATTCAAAAGATAAAATGGAAAAAGATCAAACCCCTTATGTGGTTTATAAAATGGCATTCCCTCAATTAGGCTGCCATGCATCCTACTATGGTGAAACTCAGGATAACCTTAATACAAATAATTACCAACACAGGTATGTATAAAACATGGTTTAAAATAAAAATGAAGGGACATCAGTATTCTAGGAACAGCAAGCAGCCTCAGGCCATGTATTCAAACCCAGTTTGTACAGAGAAGAATGATGCCAAAAGAAAAGATAAAGAGGCTTTCTACATAGCAAATGATAATAGTGCCCTTAATAGAAGAGAGACATTCTTTGCTCTCTCCAAACAATGGACTAACTAATTAAAAATTCAAACTCATTTCCATAATCACAACAGTTTTCATTCACAAATCTATGAGTATGAGATTCCAAAATTGAACTCAAAAGTGCTAAGCAGACCTATTATACATTATTCATATAATTATAGCTTCACTATTTAATGAGAAAAACAGTTGCATATTTATAATGAAAATAATGATACATAATGCATATTTAAATTAGCTATATTTCTTTATAACTTAACCATTGTCTTGAACCATTTATTTATTGAATGTTAATATAATCACACATGGAATCATAATGAGAATTCCATATTCAATCATAATATGAAATTCTCTTTTAACTTTCAGAGAACTTATACATTTCTGATCTCCCTGTCATTGCAACCATTACCAATTGGACTATTCCAAAATAATTATCGATTTTAATTATTCCAACAGACAATAATAAATAATTTTCAATTTTAATTATTCCAACAGGCAATAATCTTTTATATTTCCTATGAAAAGGATAATGTGATATGAAAAATATTTAATTGGTTCTGCAAATGTGTTTAAATCTAAAACCATAATTTTACATTCCTGTATGCTAAATATTCATGTTTTCTTTTTTAGTGACTATATATTTTGATAGGTCAGCATGTTGCCCCCAGCTTGATGATGGTCAATTTTATTATCCTTCACAAAATCTGACTACTGATTGGTGAACTTATAAATTAAACAGTTTGTCATTCCCATACCAACATACTTCTGACTGAAACCCTAATCCTGCCAATGCAACATTTATCCTACCTTGTAAAACTCTCTATATATTTCATATCACTATGCAGTATGTCATAATCCACACATCCATGTCATAGTAAGGAAAATTACAACTCAAAACTTAAAATATCTGCATTGGCCAAAGAAAATTTTCCCTGAGAGTAGAATCATGTTAAGAACTTTATTTCTATATACCCTTACTCTTTATAGGCATGCATAACATTTTCCACAACTCTATCAATAACTCTATCAATAATTCCCTACTTAAATAAACACAAATGGAGCTGGAAACTGGTCCATGTTCCTACTGCATTAGTGAATAAACTATGAGATAACTATTTTCAATTTATCCATTATGAGGTGGTATGATAACTCAACCTTAGAAAAAGACCACATCAGAGATGGATGGATGAAATAAGAAAATGTGCAGGGGTGTTGTGGAGAAAATAAGCTAAAGATCAGAGAAAATGGAATAAACTTGGAGAGACCTTCATTCTGCAGTTGATTGATAATGGTTGATGATGATGATGATACACACATATATTGATTACAGTTGAGATACAAATAACAAAATTCTGACCAGAAGATGAATCAAACCTATGAACTATCTTAATTTAAACAAAATCAAGCACACAACAACCCCCTTCCAATATTTATAATAATAACAGATTGAATCAACATATTATAACATAAAAATGACTATTCACATGATCATCCAATCACTCTTTACACATCCAATATAAAGCATAAAATTTTGTCAACAAAATATATATTGTATCTCTTCTTTTTTTACAAATACTTAAGCATTTAGAATTCATCATCAACTTTTTTTTTACTTCAATGGGTCTTATGGAACAAAATCATTTCTCTTCTTTTTAAACATTTTAAACAAAAAAAAATTAAAATTAATATAATCATTATTTTTTATTAACATTATGTTCATATAAATAAAGCAAAATAAATAAAGGTTAAACATTATGGATTGTCTTTTTCCTTTGAGGCTAAGTTTGACAATCTGATATTGTTGTCCACCAACACTAATTATCATTTAGTTCATTTTGTCATGGAGATAGTTATAGGTACTATATAGATGCATACACTTTATTTTTAAATCAAGAGGTAGCTACATTGATAATTAAAAGTGGTTTAAAAGAATCCTGTAGAATACTTTCACATTTTGAAAATTGTGTTTTTTTTTGGGTTTGAATTTAGATGCTTCTTCATTTTATCATTTTAGGTTTAAATCCCAATAGAAACAAACAGATTATATTGTTAAAATTATGGATTGGCTTTTTAACTTTATATAAAAGTTAGATTGTTCTTTGGATTTTTATTAACAATCCAGGAATGCAATTATTTTCCTGAGATGCTTTCTTTAAATAAACTTTAATGAATTCAATACAAAAATAGAGTTACTGAATGTAAAATCTTTTATTTTGAGCTAATTTCATCATAATTGACCTTGGAGAAAAAAAAACATATTTATAACTGGATTAGCACTTCATATTTAAGTAATTCATACACATCTTTAACAAGTTGAGTCAATTTCTGAGAACACAAAAAATCAGGCCAAACCTTCAGAGATTGAATTAGAAAGTTAGTTTGAATTAGCAAGTTCCCCCTTTTTACTTTTCTTGGCTCCTTTTATAAGAAAAGGGGGAAAATCTGTCAGTTTTTCTCTTTTCCCATATTTGATTTTTCTATCTTTAATTAAGACCTCTCAGAAACCAACCATTTAAAGACCATATGTTAAGTGTTAATTTTAAATTTCTTATCTCCAGCTCAACCTAATGATCACATTACCCATGGTTTATGAAAACCATTAAAAGGAATACATAAAACTACTGACAATTTTGTAAAACAAATATTAAATAAATAACACTTTTTTTATAAGTTAAATTTTAGAGCTGCAAATAGTAAATCAAAACAAATTCATTTTACACTATATTATCAAATAATATACAACACAATATATAAATTTCTATAAAGGAAAGGAAAAAAATCTATATATCTGTATCAAATACACATACGTACGTATGCAGAATATTAAATTGAAAACTGCTTCTTCAGATTCAGATGAGCATAAAATAACCTTTATTCACATTAATATAAAATGTCTTTCTTTCCTAATTTCCTATCATTTTGAACCTATTCTCATGAAAAGAAGTATCAAATAAAAGCTATCTATAATTAGTTCAATGTCACATCCTATCAACATTTTTATTGAGAAATATTATGATAAAAGAAGATTCTTTAGACACATAAATAAATATTTTTCAGATATTATAGTGCATACAAAAGTTAATCTCCTCTTCTCTCTAAATAATGCTAGCCATAATTTTAAATAAATACAAACATATTCTCTATATATGTCAGATTTAAACTACACAGTTATTATTTTTTTCCAAATGAAGCTTTTCAATTTTTTTAAAACTAATAATTTTTTTTGTCTATAAATAGTTTATTTTCTCATCATTAGTTTATATATGAAAGAAACCAAGGGTTACAATCTATCTATCTATCTATCTATCTATCTATCTATCTATCTATCTATCTATCTGTCTGTCTGTCTGTCTGTCTGTCTGTCTGTCTGTCTGTCTGTCCGTCCGTCCGTCTATCTATCCGTCCGTCTATCTATCTATCTATCTATCCATCTATCTATCTATCTATCTATCTATCTATCTATCTACCTACCTACCTACCTACCTACCTACCTACCTATCTACCTACCTATCTATCTATCTATCTATCTATCTATCTATCTATCTATCTATCTATCTATCTATCTATCTATCTATCTATCTATCTATCTATCTATCTATCTATCTATCTATAGTAACCAAAAATAAAAGAGAGATGGGGGTGAAGGAAGGAGAAAAAAGGAAGAGAGAAAAAGAAATGAAGAGATAAGATGAAGTAGAAAGATGATAAGAGAGGGAGAGGTGATTATGATGAAGATACAGGATGATGATGCTGATTAAATGGAAATGAAGATAATATACAGAGATATATGAGATGATGATAAAGTTGAAAGAAAATAAAGATGAATATGATATAGAGAGATGATGATGATGATTAGATGATAAATGATTATGATGATGATAAGATGCAGAGATGAACAATGAGAAAGATGAGATTAAGTTGAAAAGAAATAAAGATGAATATGAGACAGAGTGATGATGATGATTAGATGATAAATGCTGATGTTGATAAGATACAGAGATGAACATTGAGAGAGATGAGATGAAGTTGAAAAGAAATAAAGTTGAGGATGAGATAGAGAGATTATGATGATGATGATGATGACATTGAAAAGAAATACAGAAGAAGATGAGACAGAGAGATGATGATGATAATGAAGTGAAGTTAACATGAAAATGATAGAGAAAAAATATTTGTAGAGACTCTTAACAACTTGGATCAGTGGGGTTACAATAAATTTAATAAAGGAGATGATGATCCAGAGATGTATAATCAGATAGAGACCAAATCCAATACCAATGCAAATATAACTTTTATGCATATTAATAATCTACTAGTAAACAATATAAAATATAATTTTCAAATCATTAGTTAATAGTTGTTGGAATCGACCTACTCTGTTTGGAAGGACTATTATATTGAATTAAAACCAACAAGGCAACAAGAGTAAACAATCTCAGGAATTCTAAAACTAAAAATGTTGTGAAAAACTAAAAGTTTAAGTTGTCTACTAAATAATTGCTAAGATAAATAAACAAGTGAGTGATATCTTGGCTGACCATATAATAAATAGCTTATGGTTCAATCATGGATCAATAAACAAAAGAAATATTAATTTAAAAAATTTAATGAATCAATTTAAATTTAAACTAATAATGGCCTATTACACAATATATTACTTGAGCAAGGAAAAGAGCAAGATTACTTTTTTGCCTTCCCCATACTCACAGACAACCTACTAAAGACCTTAAATATAGATGGATTATATAATTCTAAAATATAAGATGATAATCGAGAATGTGCTGCCAATATAAGATATTGTGCATCCTTTAAATTAGTAAATAATAAATAATATTCTGAAGCACTAATATTTTTATTTCATCTCATATTGCATAATCTTCATCTGAGAAGATATAATGCTAACTTAAAAATCAATTTTTAATGAACATTCAATTAAGTATATGATATAATGTAATTATCTGTTACTGTGATTTAATCTGAGAATAACTTAAATTGGCATGGCTTTATAATCTAAACCAGTAACAAAATATATTTTATATAGTTTATAATATGTTTGTGAACGTTTGAACTCAAAATTTTATGAACTGTGGAACTCAAGACAATAAAATTTTCATATAAAAGTTAAACAAACAGAAATAACATTTTTTTTTAAATTAATAAAAATATAATTTATTAGGAACAATATAAAGAAAATATTTACAAAATATATTTTATTATACACATTGAAAAGTTTATTGCTGGAATCTTTTTACAAATATTTTGACTTTTGAACTTTATTTTTTTAAAATTTACAAAAATATAGACAATTTCTTTGGCTACAGTTACTGAATATCCTTTTTAAACTCTTTAAAATTGTTTATCCCAATAAATAAAATAATAAGATAAATAAATATGTACTAGAATAAGCAAAGTTTATTTAATAGTAAATTCTATTTTTTTTTAACAATTAGAGATTTTAAATCTTTAAACTAAAATTAAAATAGACTAAGTTTATAAGCACAATTCTATGTTTTATTGGCATACTTAATAATATTGTGGTGCTATCTAATACTCATAATAACACACAAATAAGTTTATATTTAAAACCAAAAATTTAACAAATGCTAAGCTGGAATAAGCATATTCAGCATATATTTTAAAAAATATTACCACTAGTTACACTGACATTACTAATAATATAGCTAGTGATATATTTAAGCAAATCTTTAGCTCACTTTAAACTAAAGTAGATATATGGGCCACTAACTCATCAGAGGTCATTTACACACTTTTAAATAAATTCTGTCCACAACAAATTATTACACTAACTGTTTTTAAAATTTAAAATTTAAAAGAACTTACAAATCCAGTGGTGAAAACTCTGCATGAACCTATTAAAATTAGTATATGTGAATTGCCACTTATAACATATGCATAATTTACATCCTTAAAAATAGAGATAAATTATTGTTGGTTGGCTTGTGGATGATAAAACTATCATATCAACACAATTTAAATATTGATATACCTATAAGCATTAAAATAGCTATCACAACCTGAATAAGCAAAGTTCCTCAAACAAGCATATATTGTCATCACAAATCTAAAAACAAATGCAACATCACCTACTGTGATTGAATTAGCATTAAATGATCATGGCTGATATGTCAAAAATAAAATAACATATATGCTCTGCAGAGCTGAAAAGAATGTGGTGGCTTTCAAAATATTTAACTTTGATGAAAAAATAGGATATATGGATCTTGTCTACAGTGCATCAGGAAACAGGAAAGGCACACCAGAAAAGTATGATCCTCTCTTTCATGGGATTCCAATACTTCAAAAATATGTGATAATCATCACTACGAATATAAATATCTGATATACATTAACCCTCAATGGTCACAAGCACTATAAATTCATGGAAAAGCAATACAATAAGGATGGATGACCTTGCATACTCCATTAAGCATACTCAAATAATTAACAAAGCCTGACTCTATGAGGCTAACAAATACTAAACTTATGACAAGATATAGACTTTACATGAACTAATTAAGTTATTACTAAAAAGTTTAAAAATACAAGATGTATATACAATGTAAGAACCAACAAAGCAAACTATGCCAAATGACTAATATAAGAAATACTTAAAATTAAATGCATATAACATTCTAGGCAAATCACAATGCATACATAATAAAATATTAAATACTAAAGATATAGTGAATAGTGGACTTTAAAAGATTGCAATTTAAATGTGTGAATATTAATTCTCAATGCATATAAGAAAAAATATTTGCAGTTATTATTAATGTAGCTTTTATAAAACAAATGAATGGAAACTCTCTGATATACTTATTTGACTGATTTAAAATAAAACAAAAAATGGAGTGAAACATCCCACATATAATAAGCTAAGATTGAGATATTTACATCTCTGTGAATGAAATTGTCAAATAGAAATTAACTTGTGAAATGCTTAATAAATATAATAGTATATAATTTACCTGAGAATGGTAAAAAAAATACCCTTTCTAATAAACCCATTGATATTTAAATTGTAACATTAGTTTACCTGGTACATTTATGCTAATAGTATTACACATATTTTAAAACAAAAAAATATAGCATAAATATTTTTCTGGTTTTTTTTATTAAAAACAATACAGCAGATAATAAATTAATAATACAGTAACTTAAGTTCATAGTTTCAGCTCCATACTTGTTTTTCGATTCTAGACATGGATATAATTTATTGAGGATAATTTATCTGATGGCATTCAAAGCTTCTGGTCAAAACATTCATAAGCATTGCAATGATTTTTATAAAATGAAACATGTTCAACAGTTCTTAAACATAGTTTAATTTATTCATTTAAAAAGATTTTTTATAGTAAAACATTGAAATAATAAGAATAGGCCAGCATTAAAATAATATGTAAAATAAATTCTTCATCTGAGAACATTCCAGATAAAGATCCCAGATTTAAATGTATGATAATATATCTTCATTTCAATACCATTATTTTCTTTTAAGCTCATACATTTTTTTTTTAAAAAAATATTTTTAAATTATTTTCTTATATAATACTTTAAGATGTGTTTCCAAATAATTTTACTTTACTCTTGTCAATATAAAAGTATAATTATTTTACAACTTGCAAATATAATTGTTCATTATATAGACAAACGTTTATCATTAATAATGGTTGTTTATAGTACTTTATCCAACTATTTCAACAGTAGATAATTAATCTATCATATTCAATACATTTTTAAACTGGACATTAGGCAAAGTTAATATTAAACTATACAAAACACTTGGCAGATAGAATTTATCCTTCCTCATTTTAGCACAGCATATTTTTATTTTTAAAACTATTTTAGAAACAAGCATTACTATGACAGGAATATTTTGAAATTAATATTAGATATCACTATTAAATTCCTGGACTTAAAATCAGTTTTAATTCCAAGGATATTGACACATTTTTTTTAACTATAATGAAATTACAATATAAATGTCTTTCAATTTTCCTCATTTATGTTTTAGCTTAATTAGATAATTACTAAGTATCCTCCAACTATAATAGTTCAGTAAACTAAATATATATTATCCCTATATATTTTAAGAGTTCACATCCTAATTTTATTTTCCAGTAGGAAAAGGTCATGCAATAAGTAAATAAGATAAAATATGTAAAACTTTCTTTTAACATTTTGTTACTTTAGCTTTAAATGTAATTAATAGTTGATATCAGAATACAGTTACCTTTTAGCTTAGCAGTTTTTCATAATTGTAGAACAATTAAATAGACTTTTTAAACTTACTTTTAATTTTAATAAAAATAATAAAAATTTAAAGAAATTAACATTTTTTTTTTTTTTTAGAATGAGAAAAGTTCAGAATTCTAGGAATATTCACGCAGCAACACACATTAAAAATATGAATAATGTTCTGTGTTTATAACCTGATCATTTATACTCCTCCCTCAACTTGTATGTCAATTTCTTTTAAAAACCAATCAAATTATTTTATATTTAACATTAACACTTTTTAAATCAACTGGAACTGATTACTGACTTAATTGATCTAATTATTTGAAACTCACGTGGGTATTAACAGTTTCTAAATTACAACTTAATTTTTAAATTTTTATGTAAGATTTTTTTAAAAAAAAATATATCACATAAAATAAATATGAAACAAATATAAAAACAAACTAATTTTATTTTTCAAAACTTTTTAAATATTTAATTATAATACTTTAATTCATTCATTTTTTTCTTTTTAAATCAATATCATAGTTCAATTATTAGTTTTTCCTTCACGCTACTCCATACATGCACACACCACACAGATGACCTTTTAACCTGAGCTCGATTAGTTGACAAAGATTATTGGGATAATTGAAAGTGCTCCTAAGTGGATAAATGTTTTTTTTTTTTTAATATTTAGTTACTGTATTTACAGATATATATATATATATATATATATATATATGATTAATGTGTCATTTTGTGTTACAAATAATAATAGATGTCAAGCATTGGTCATCCAGAGGTCAGCAACAACTGCTTTACAGGCAGTTGTTTTGGGATAGTGTGTTCACTTCCCAGCTGATGCTTTGACACTTGAGAAAAAAAAATGAATAGTGGATATTTTTAAAATATACCTTCCAAACAGAAAATAAATATTGTGTATCTATTTTTTTCAGGATGTATGTTATTATATATAGGGGAATTTAGTTGCCATAGTGAAGAAAACATGAAAGCAGTAATAATTGTTAACATAGCATATAAATAGTAAAAGTAATATTGAATTAATGATTGTTTCAGTTTTTTTTAGATCATGAAAAACAAAAATACAAATTTACATTTGATATTAAAGTGTTAAGATTTTTCAGGAAAAAAAAAAAGTAACATAATGAAAGAAAAAAAAAAGAAGACAGTTTTAATAAATCAAAATAAAATGAAATAATGGGCAAGCTGCTTCCATTAATATTTAGATTTTTGTTCTTCAAACAAATTTATGACTGAAACTAATAATTGTGAAATACTGTAGTCAAAGTCTGATTACATCCTACTAAATGCATAATTACCTCACAAGGATTTGCTAAAGGTTCTGGTGTATATCCTGCACAAAAGACGTAATAATGATCATATACCCAATCTGACATATTGGCTATGTACTCACAGTCTTCATGCCAAAGTAATGGCAATTCAATAGTTAACAGGTAATCACTTTGATATATATCATCTGTAAAAAAATATAACATTAAAGATATTAGCTTATATATATATATATATATATATATATATATATATATATATATATATATATATATATATATATATATATATATATATATATATATATATATATATATATATATATATATATATATATAAATTATTAATCAATGTCTGTATTCCAATTATAATAAAATATATATAATTATTCAAAACAATACAATAATTAATACAGTAACAATATTTTAAACAAATATATACCAATTTAATAGAAGTACTTTCAACTATCTATGTAGTCGTTGTCAACTAGACTCAAATTGTATTAGAAAAAACCGTTACAAATGTAAACAAAAGCAATACGTCATACATCAATTTTCCCACAATTCATTAATTTTTATATTGGCTGTCTGTCTATTTATCAACTGTTGCTTTTCACTTTTTATTAACATAGCTTCTTTAATTTTGCGTTTATTATTATTTCTTTCAATACACAGAATTTTAACTTTATTAAAATCAAAATCAAAACCATAATTACATGTTACATTATGATCAAAAAATACTGATGGTGATACATCATCATTTCTAACATTCTCTTGTCTTGATTTTTGCACTCGTTTATATAATAACAAATGCTCCCTTGATCTTTTCTCCAATGTACATCGAGATTCCCCAATATATGCCTTTCCACAAAAACATAGCCATTTATATATTGCACAACTTTGATTTAAAATACCACACCTATTTTTTGAATTATTTATTAATCTATTTAAATTAGGAGTAGTATAAAATGCAACTCGACATATATTTTTATATATCTGTTTTATAAATTTAACCTGTTCATTACAAATAAATGGTATTGATATCCAAGTATATTTTATTTTATCAATATCTATAGCATCTAAAATATTTCTATTATTATTAAACTTAGTAACAATATTATAAATTAATTTATGATCATATCCAACATTTAACAAATCCATAATAAATACATTTATGTTACTTATTTTATCAGAACTATATTTACATAATTTATTATTCCTAAATAAAAATGATTTTAAACTGGATAATTTATGTGCAATTGGCACATTTGAATACCAAGGAATATATCCTCTTTTTTCAATATCTTTTATTACCATACAATAATCTAATTTATTTTTATTACGTGTAACTTTAATATCTAAATACTGAATTGACTTTTTTTCTTCAAAAGATTTACTCCATTTTAAACCTTCTAAACTATTTAATTCATTGAATAATACATTTATAATATCTAAACTTCCACAAACGAAAACATCATCAACATACCTGTAATAAATTTTAATACCTTGGCAATATATATTAGTATTAAGAATTATATCTTCATATCTTGATACCACAAAACTACATATTTGTGAAACTACAGGAAGTCCCATAGGCCTTCCATAATCCATTTTATAATAATTTTCATTAAATATAGCATATATATTTTTATCAATAAAATATAATACATCATTTACAAATTTTACTTTTTTAACATCAACTTTTTTTAACCTTAAAGCATCTAATATAATTTTTATAGATTTTAATCTATATATTGAACCGTAAATCTCACATATATCAAATGTACAAATACTATCATTATTATTAATATTAATATTTTGAATTTTCTTTACAAAATCAAACGATGAATTAATAGTATATTTTCCAAATCCAAGAACATCTTTTAATAATGTTTCTATAAATCTACAGGTTTCATAGTAAAATGATCCGCCAAAGTCAATCATTAATCTTAAAGATTTATCTTGTTTATGTAGTTTAATATTCGAAAAAATTCTAGGACAAATTGCAGCAGATGGATAAAGACGATAATACGTATGAGCATCTATATATTTATTCTTTTTAGCTTTTTTTAAAATATCATCAATAAACTTTACACGTAAATTTTCAATGTTTATTTTTCCAACTTGTTTAAATTTAAGCTTTTCCATTTGAATTAAAACTTTATCGTAGTAATCAAGTTTTGACATAAGACATAACCTTAACCCCTTATCTTCTTTTAAACAAACAAGATCGTTATCATGAAGAAAGTTTTTAAATCTAAATATATGCGAATTCCAATTGCAATTAGTTCTATTTTTAAATTTCTTAACATTCACTTTTTGTATTAATTCCTTTGATATTTCAGGAGAACATTTAATTACACTAAAAGAATGTTCAACAGCAGCTTTTAACTCTAAATTACAATCCACCCACATACCACCAACGTATTTAGAACCATAATTCAAAATATATTCTTGTTGAAAATCAATATCCATGTTAGATAAATTGACATAGTTACTATTTTTTCTCCTATTTACATTTTTATTATATAGAAACGTAATTTTACGATTAAATTTTTTATAAATTTTTATATAGTAGTTATTCAAATAATATTGACATCGACTTTTATAATTAAACCATTCATCAACATCATGAAGATTAATAAAATAATTTAAACACTTTAAATATTTACGCTGATTAAACAGAAAACATTTGCATTGACTTATTATATTCCGTAAAATAATCATTTTAATATCTTGTATTTTAGTATCTTGCAAATTACATTCCTTATTTATTTTAACGTTGCAACAGTTTGGGAAAATATGACTCATTTTACAATTATATAAAAATTGCAATCTACCTTTTAGACGTATTATTCTCATTGACACTCGCTTCCATTCTTGTAAAATCCAAATTTGATTATCCATATTAAAAATTTTAATATTCCAAATTAAACGTAAAGCAATAAATAACCGTATTATATTCCAAAGTAAAAGTAACTCAATACATAACCGTATTATATGTAAATTATTAATCAATGTCTGTATTCCAATTATAATAAAATATATATAATTATTCAAAACAATACAATAATTAATACAGTAACAATATTTTAAACAAATATATACCAATTTAATAGAAGTACTTTCAACTATCTATGTAGTCGTTGTCAACTAGACTCAAATTGTATTAGAAAAAAACCGTTACAAATGTAAACAAAAGCAATACATCATACATCAATTTTCCCACAATTCATTAATTTTTATATTGGCTGTCTGTCTATTTATCAACTGTTGCTTTTCACTTTTTATTAACATAGCTTCTTTAATTTTGCGTTTATTATTATTTCTTTCAATACACAGAATTTTAACTTTATTAAAATCAAAATCAAAACCATAATTACATGTTACATTATGATCAAAAAATACTGATGGTGATACATCATCATTTCTAACATTCTCTTGTCTTGATTTTTGCACTCGTTTATATAATAACAAATGCTCCCTTGATCTTTTCTCCAATGTACATCGAATATTCCTCCAATACCAAACATAGCCATTTATATATTGCACAACTTTGATTTAAAATACTACACCTATTTTTTGAATTATTTATTAATCTATTTAAATTAGGAGTAGTATAAAATGCAACTCCACATATATTTTTATATATCTGTTTTATAAATTTAACCTGTTCATTACAAATAAATGGTATTGATATCCAAGTATATTTTATTTTATCAATATCTATAGCATCTAAAATATTTCTATTATTATTAAACTTAGTAACAATATTATAAATTAATTTATGATCATATCCAACATTTAACAAATCCATAATAAATACATTTATGTTACTTATTTTATCAGAACTATATTTACATAATTTATTATTCCTAAATAAAAATGATTTTAAACTGGATAATCATTTTTATTTAGGAATAATAAATTATGTAAATATAGTTCTGATAAAATAAGTAACATAAATGTATTTATTATGGATTTGTTAAATGTTGGATATGATCATAAATTAATTTATAATATTGTTACTAAGTTTAATAATAATAGAAATATTTTAGATGCTATAGATATTGATAAAATAAAATATACTTGGATATCAATACCATTTATTTGTAATGAACAGGTTAAATTTATAAAACAGATATATAAAAATATATGTCGAGTTGCATTTTATACTACTCCTAATTTAAATAGATTAATAAATAATTCAAAAAATAGGTGTGGTATTTTAAATCAAAGTTGTGCAATATATAAATGGCTATGTTTTTGTGGAAAGGCATATATTGGGGAATCTCGATGTACATTGGAGAAAAGATCAAGGGAGCATTTGTTATTATATAAACGAGTGCAAAAATCAAGACAAGAGAATGTTAGAAATGATGATGTATCACCATCAGTATTTTTTGATCATAATGTAACATGTAATTATGGTTTTGATTTTGATTTTAATAAAGTTAAAATTCTGTGTATTGAAAGAAATAATAATAAACGCAAAATTAAAGAAGCTATGTTAATAAAAAGTGAAAAGCAACAGTTGATAAATAGACAGACAGCCAATATAAAAATTAATGAATTGTGGGAAAATTGATGTATGACGTATTGCTTTTGTTTACATTTGTAACGGTTTTTTCTAATACAATTTGAGTCTAGTTGACAACGACTACATAGATAGTTGAAAGTACTTCTATTAAATTGGTATATATTTGTTTAAAATATTGTTACTGTATTAATTATTGTATTGTTTTGAATAATTATATATATTTTATTATAATTGGAATACAGACATTGATTAATAATTTACATATAATACGGTTATGTATTGAGTTACTTTTACTTTGGAATATAATACGGTTATTTATTGCTTTACGTTTAATTTGGAATATTAAAATTTTTAATATGGATAATCAAATTTGGATTTTACAAGAATGGAAGCGAGTGTCAATGAGAATAATACGTCTAAAAGGTAGATTGCAATTTTTATATAATTGTAAAATGAGTCATATTTTCCCAAACTGTTGCAACGTTAAAATAAATAAGGAATGTAATTTGCAAGATACTAAAATACAAGATATTAAAATGATTATTTTACGGAATATAATAAGTCAATGCAAATGTTTTCTGTTTAATCAGCGTAAATATTTAAAGTGTTTAAATTATTTTATTAATCTTCATGATGTTGATGAATGGTTTAATTATAAAAGTCGATGTCAATATTATTTGAATAACTACTATATAAAAATTTATAAAAAATTTAATCGTAAAATTACGTTTCTATATAATAAAAATGTAAATAGGAGAAAAAATAGTAACTATGTCAATTTATCTAACATGGATATTGATTTTCAACAAGAATATATTTTGAATTATGGTTCTAAATACGTTGGTGGTATGTGGGTGGATTGTAATTTAGAGTTAAAAGCTGCTGTTGAACATTCTTTTAGTGTAATTAAATGTTCTCCTGAAATATCAAAGGAATTAATACAAAAAGTGAATGTTAAGAAATTTAAAAATAGAACTAATTGCAATTGGAATTCGCATATATTTAGATTTAAAAACTTTCTTCATGATAACGATCTTGTTTGTTTAAAAGAAGATAAGGGGTTAAGGTTATGTCTTATGTCAAAACTTGATTACTACGATAAAGTTTTAATTCAAATGGAAAAGCTTAAATTTAAACAAGTTGGAAAAATAAACATTGAAAATTTACGTGTAAAGTTTATTGATGATATTTTAAAAAAAGCTAAAAAGAATAAATATATAGATGCTCACACGTATTATCGTCTTTATCCATCTGCTGCAATTTGTCCTAGAATTTTTTCGAATATTAAACTACATAAACAAGATAAACCTTTAAGATTAATGATTGACTTTGGCGGATCATTTTACTATGAAACCTGTAGATTTATAGAAACATTATTAAAAGATGTTCTTGGATTTGGAAAATATACTATTAATTCATCGTTTGATTTTGTAAAGAAAATTCAAAATATTAATATTAATAATAATGATAGTATTTGTACATTTGATATATGTGAGATGTACGGTTCAATAGATAGATTAAAATCTATAAAAATTATATTAGATGCTTTAAGGTTAAAAAAAGTTGATGTTAAAAAAGTAAAATTTGTAAATGATGTATTATATTTTATTGATAAAAATATATATGCTATATTTAATGAAAATTATTATAAAATGGATTATGGATGGCCTATGGGACTTCCTGTAGTTTCACAAATATGTAGTTTTGTGGTATCAAGATATGAAGATATAATTCTTAATACTAATATATATTGCCAAGGTATTAAAATTTATTACAGGTATGTTGATGATGTTTTCGTTTGTGGAAGTTTAGATATTATAAATGTATTATTCAATGAATTAAATAGTTTAGAAGGTTTAAAATGGAGTAAATCTTTTGAAGAAAAAAAGTCAATTCAGTATTTAGATATTAAAGTTACACGTAATAAAAATAAATTAGATTATTGTATGGTAATAAAAGATATTGAAAAAAGAGGATATATTCCTTGGTATTCAAATGTGCCAATTGCACATAAATTATCCAGTTTAAAATCATTTTTATTTAGGAATAATAAATTATGTAAATATAGTTCTGATAAAATAAGTAACATAAATGTATTTATTATGGATTTGTTAAATGTTGGATATGATCATAAATTAATTTATAATATTGTTACTAAGTTTAATAATAATAGAAATATTTTAGATGCTATAGATATTGATAAAATAAAATATACTTGGATATCAATACCATTTATTTGTAATGAACAGGTTAAATTTATAAAACAGATATATAAAAATATATGTCGAGTTGCATTTTATACTACTCCTAATTTAAATAGATTAATAAATAATTCAAAAAATAGGTGTGGTATTTTAAATCAAAGTTGTGCAATATATAAATGGCTATGTTTTTGTGGAAAGGCTTATATTGGGGAATCTCGATGTACATTGGAGAAAAGATCAAGGGAGCATTTGTTATTATATAAACGAGTGCAAAAATCAAGACAAGAGAATGTTAGAAATGATGATGTATCACCATCAGTATTTTTTGATCATAATGTAACATGTAATTATGGTTTTGATTTTGATTTTAATAAAGTTAAAATTCTGTGTATTGAAAGAAATAATAATAAACGCAAAATTAAAGAAGCTATGTTAATAAAAAGTGAAAAGCAACAGTTGATAAATAGACAGACAGCCAATATAAAAATTAATGAATTGTGGGAAAATTGATGTATGACGTATTGCTTTTGTTTACATTTGTAACGGTTTTTTCTAATACAATTTGAGTCTAGTTGACAACGACTACATAGATAGTTGAAAGTACTTCTATTAAATTGGTATATATTTGTTTAAAATATTGTTACTGTATTAATTATTGTATTGTTTTGAATAATTATATATATATATATATATATATATATATTGTGACGACCACGTAAAGTCGTTGACACACATATATATATATATATATATATTTATTAATAAAATTAGAAAGTAATAAAGGTGAAATAAATTAGCTAATATTTTTTTTTTTTTTAAAAAAAGGAAGGAAAAGTAAAAATTGGAATTCTAATGTCAAAATTACTGTGGATTTTGTAATAGTAAAAGAAGGGGAGGGGGGCTGCATAAATAAAGAAATGCATCTCTTTCTCTCTTGTAAGTCAAATGC
Organism: Epiperipatus broadwayi; assembly: GCA_028023455.1. Taxonomy (NCBI): domain Eukaryota; kingdom Metazoa; phylum Onychophora; class Udeonychophora; order Euonychophora; family Peripatidae; genus Epiperipatus; species Epiperipatus broadwayi. The sequence continues at coordinate 2,617,410 of JAQFVV010006234.1, forward strand.
TAGAAAGTTATTTTTGTTTATTGTGGGAGAGGGGAAGTGGATGCATAAAATAAAATGTGGTTCTCCTCTCTTTAAATTTATATATATATATATATATATATATATATATATATATATATATATATATATATATATATATATATATATATATATATATATATATATAACAAATTAAAATAAATGTAAAACATAAATGTGAAAAAAATGAATGAATTGTAAACTTTAAATAAAATAAATGTAATATGTGATATATAAAAAGAAACAATATGGCCATAGGTGTGAAAGTCTGTTGGATAAAATAAATTCCATGGACAAAAAAATGTTATCAACGGAAGATCTTTGCCTGATCTGTTAAATTAATTGGGACTTACATTCCAGCCACTAATTAAATAAATGGAAATGTAATGATAAAAATTGGTTGGAAATCTGAGTCTTAATTAAAAAAAATTAAAAAAAACAATGAACAAAGAAAGAGATTAATGAAATTACAATTTTTGTCTGGCATTGCTAGTAGAGACTTAGAAAGAAGCAACAGCTAAAAGAAAATGGAAGAAGTGCATGGCTAGTGGTGTTAAAGGGATGTGGGTTCGGATTCAAGCCATCTCATCACTGACTGGCAATGTAAGGTCTTTGCCTCACCTGCCATAGGGACCACCACTTCTGTAGCTGTGAATTGAAACTCAACCAGCAAACTGGATGAAAATAGCCCCACAAACTGAGGAAGTTAATGGAGAACCTAAGGAATCAACAAGCAAAAACTGGAACGAAAATAAACCTACTAACTGAGGAAGTTAATCAAGAGCGCTCAGAAGAAATATCCATGGGACAATTACAACAAAGCCTAGGTAAAAGCATGCATGCATTTTCATTTGTCTACTATTCATAACTAAATATAAAATTAATGATTTGATAAAATAGAGCTCTATCAACGGGACTTTAAGAACTTTAATATCTGATCTATTTTCATATATTTATTATAGCCATGTATTTGTAAGTGTGTGTTTATTATTATTATTATAATGTAATTTTTTTATATAAAGTGTGAATATTATTATTGAACATATTTGTCATTAAATTTCATATCCTTGCTTTATTCTCCTATCACCAAGCTACGACAGGGGGGGAAACTGTAATTAGTGATTAAAGGGGCATACTAATTTGTTTAAGATATTTATGTGCTGCTTGTTCGTGTGAAATCCCAATTCTAAAAATAAATAGCAAGCGCTGGACATTCGTTAAGTTTCTTTGAAATAGTTTGCTCTGTTCAGCAGCCGAGAGTTCTTGGCTGGGAAAAATAACGCCAAGATAATATGTATCTATTGCCTTGGGGTTCAGTCAAGGGTATAGATATGAAGGTAAATTTGTATCTGTATTAGCTCTCTGCTTGTATTGTAATGGCGTTGGTTAAAATAATAAATAAGATAATAAAGAATCTAAGTTGTAAACAATAAATGGATAGTAATAAAAGTTATGAAAAGAATAAATGGATATAATAAATAAGTATAATGTAGCATAAAATAATCGAAATAAATATAGTTGAAAGTACAAATAATTAATCAACCGTACGAATAACCATTTCCATTATATAATATATATATATATATATATATATATATATATATATATATATATATATATATATATATATATATATATATATATATATATATATATATATATATATATATATATTCTAATCTTAAATTATGATGATGATGCTTAATCAGCATCTATCATGCTCCTAAGTTGAGGCACTATGTCTAACCAAATGAAACATGTCTCAAATAAAATCCAACACAAGTTCTACTTGCTGGAACATGATATATTTTAAACACAAAAATTGTGTTGGGTTGAGACTCTTACAGATAACAATAAAGATTTTTAATGTGGACAATGCTCAGTGGTTGGTTAGATATAAATAAAATTACCTGTAGAGATATACAGTTAAGATGAAGGAAGAATTTTACTCTGATAAAATATGTTATTGTAAATAAAACATATCATTTGGGAAGAGAATAATGTTCAATTATTACCTAACCAACAATTTAAAATAAAGTAAATCTTTCCCTTCATGCCAAACACATTATCTGAGCTATAAAGAATTGCACCTTCAAAACATCTTTTATCCACTGATATGATCTGATTTCCTCCACATCTTGTAGAATGAATAAATACATATTTTTTTATAATGACATGATAAATAATAATGAATATTTTGATGGCAACACTAAAGTAGTCAATTAAATAAGTAAATGTTACTTAAATAATGCAAAATATGATCTCAGGGTTCTTCTCTGGTATTCTATCAAATAAACAGAAATATATGTTTCTTGGCAAATGACTGATATGGTAGCAGTCTTTAGAAAACATACACTTTCTAATAAGCCAATGTATCCTATTAAGATCACAATAATAATCACTTAGCTCATCAAAAAGTAATGGTTACTTTAATCAACAAATGTCTAAAATAATAATAATAAATTTAGAATACTTATAGTCTTTTACCTAAAATGGCACTCAAATAAAAGAAAAAAAACGACCATTTAATTTTCCTATCTTATCCTAAACAACACAGATAAAATAGTCAATTTACAATGTTTAAATTCTGATAATAGTTAAATAATGTGCAGTCTGAATTATGGATGTATATATCCATCGCAATGCTTAAATGAACAATTATTAATTTGAAAATTAATAATTGGAAAAAATATTTATAACACATTTTTTATCAAGTATAAGTGATTTTGTATCACAAGAATAATAATTGTCTCATTTCAACATATAGTTTTTTATGTTACTTTGGGGATTTGTGGAACCAAAGAAAAGAATTTCATACAGAAAAAGAATCAAAACCCAAATTTTAATAATTTACAAAAAATACATTTATTAAAACTAAACATTCAAAAATTATTAACAAAGCACACTGATACAATGACAGTTTGCACATCATAGCTACTGGATGAACTTTTACATTTGATCCTGAGGGTCAATAAATATAAATCAGGTTTATTCAAGGAGTAATCTTTTCTTGGTTGCCTAGTTTTGAAATTGCTAAATAAAATTTAGAAAGATAAACTATGATGAGTAATTTCTAGAATATTTAATTGACACATCACAATTTATTGTAGCTTAAAACAGGGCATTAAACAAACATTTAATGCAATTGAAAAATAATAACTATAATGGTTGGCTAGCTTGCACCATAAGCTGATTAATATTTTCCCAAATATTTTATAATCAAGCACTTACTTACGATATCTTACTATTAGTAAAATAATAACAAAAAATAGTTAAGTTCAATTTAACATATTGCTGCTTATGAATTAGACGGTTAATATGATGATGATATCTGTCATCATCACATCACTATTTATTATTACCTAGAACTATGTTAACCTTGCAAAATTAAACAATCAATGAAAGTGTTCCCCTTTGAATCATGCATACCATAATATTTAATATATTAAATGCCCACCAGATAATATTAAATTTCTAAATTTTAAGAAACTTATAAAAAGTCTCATCAAATTTGTTTATATAATATATACAAAATAGCATTGTATCTGTGTATTCCTATCATGCTATAACTTGCACATATACTGCTGGAAAAGAACAGTATCACAATATGGATATTATAATAAACGAAAGCATTGGAAATTACTAAATGCACCTAAGGAGATGACTACCTCAACAACTAGCTGTCATTGCCATAATTTGCTTGAATACAATATTCAACACCTTTTATAGTGGAATATTTATTCTTTCAAATAACACATGAGGAATAATATTACTAAAATAAGTTCATTATAGCAAGAAAACATGACTATAGTATGATGGTTTCTAAGCCCATTTCTCAGGCATAATTGTACGTATCATCCACATGGGATCTAGCTATCAAAGCTATACATTGAAATGTTTAAAAAACATTGCCCTCTCATGTCCAATACATATAATATTGTGACAGGATCTCTTTCCCACAAACAATCTGATAAAATCTACTACTATAAAGGATAACTAATTCTAACAATGACAAGATACAAATTTGTCAGTAATATTAAAAACTAATAGCTTATATCAACAATATATTCCAAACTAAACTTCACACAATAAACAATATCTGAAACCCACTAGAAATTACTAGTCAAAACAACTGTAACACATTAACACATCATACTAAATATTTGCATAAGATAAAAAATACACACGAAACAATGAGCATAATAAATATTTATAAAATTAAGTGGACAGACTGACACAATTAATATTATTAACGGCATTTTAAAATTGTTATGTGAGACTTTAATGCAAGAATTGATTAACACATGAAAGACAAAAATGCTGTACATAATTTTGGATATGGTAGTATAAATGAAAGAGAACATTTACTTTTGTACTTTGGAGAAAAAGAAAAACTGTATATTATGAATTTCTTTTTTTTTGAGAATAAAGTTAAATAGGAAATGGAAATGGAATCATCCAAATGAAGGTATAGCAGAATTGTATTATATTTTGACTAACAGCAAATCTATATTTCAAGACTGTAATGTTCTTAATAAATTTAACACATGCAGTGATCATCGATCAATAAGATGTAAGATATGTGTTAATGCAGGCAATAAAGAAGATATTAGAAATTACACACCTATCAGTCTTTTATCAGTTTTAAACAAGATTTTTATTAAGATAATTACAACTCGTCTACAGAAAACACTGCATTTCCATCAACCAAAAAAACAAAAAAAAACAAGTTGGATTTAGAACTGTTTTTAGTACAGTATATCATATCCAGGTATTGAGAGAAGTTATAGAAAGGACAAATGAATATGAGTTGTCATTATGCTTAGGATTTGTAGATTATGAAAAGCCTTTTCATTCTAACAACATTTCTTCAGTGATTAAAGCATTGGACCATTAAGGTATAGATCCAGGATAGTGTCATATTTTAAAGGATATTTATAAAAATGCAGCATCAACAAATAGATTATATAATGATAGTAGGAAAGTAAACATTGAGAAGGATGTAAAACAGGATGACTCCTTATTTCCAAAACGTTTTAGAACTGTGCTGTAAAAGCTTTTTTGGATAAAATGAGAAGTTAAAAAAGTAAAAATAAATGGAGATTATTTAAGTAATTTAGATTTTACAGATGTTGTAGTTGTTTTTGCAAATACTGTTTTAGACTTACAGGAAATGTTGCAGCAGTTATCTGATGGAAGTAGGTAAGTAGGACTAAAGACAAATGTAAAAAGAATAAAGTAATGTTTAATATATTTACTCAACATATTAAAATAATGACTTATTATGATGAATTAGAAGATAACATTTACAATTATCTTGGTCAGATTATCAATGCAGATGGAATCATAATTGATGAAATCAATCATAGAATTAAACTTGTTTGAAATGCTTTTGGTAGAAATAACTTGATACTAAAAGGAAATATGCATGATCAGAAATGATTATCTGTGTTTTTTTCACCTTGCTAATATGTTGGTTTGCAACACTTTTATAGTGTTCAGAGCATTAGCCTGATGTTTGGGATATGCAACTACCCACTTGGTGAATATGTCTTACCCAACCATTAAATATTTCATGTGATGAAATGATGATAAAGGTCCATAATAGTCCACATCTAAAATTTCATTATGCTTGCTGTGAGAATTGGGTTCAAGGGTGTTATATAAGATTCATACAGTGGCTTGGTTTTTTGGCAAATTTCACTCCTTTTTAGCAATGATACCATGTCTTGGTATTGCCCTGGTCAATAGAATCAATTCCATAACATGCAGTGGGTCTATGGGTGTACATAACAAGTGAATTGCAAATTTTTAAAAACACTGCAATTCACGATTGAAGAGTGGAAGCATTGATGCAATGTTGCAATATCTTTTTCTTGACTGCATAACCTTTCCATTGTTCTCTGTCTAGATTAGCCTTTGTTCCTAATTTTTTTTTCTTGCTTCTTGATCTTTTCTAACACACATTTGCAATGGGTGTCTTTCTTTATGACACTCTTCTATTTGACACAGATTGGTTTCAATATCTTCTTTTTAGTTATTTCTATTATTGTTATTTACACACCATCTGCAAGAAATTGTCATTGTTCCAAATTAATAGTGTTCCAACTCAGTGCATCTGCAACCACATTATCTGAGCCTTTGCAACTGCGTTCTCCGTCTTATAATTCCTTCCATAGGCAAGCGGGTGAGTGCGGCATATATATAAACGATTCTGCCAGTAACGAATCTCCGACTTCGTCTACTAACTACATCAATATATCCAATCCACTGACCCAATCTAACAACAACATAAATAACCTAAGATTACCCTCCCCTAATATAACTTTACAAATCTATACAGCCATTCACGCCCAACTTAAGTTTAACATTTATATAATTAATTTAACGAAAAACAAAAAAAAATCATGATAAAAACTTAAAGAATAAAAAATAAATAAATGGAAATGATTTTACATAAATAAATAAAAAATACATCAAATAACACTATTAATAAAGAATTTAGTTTGGTCAGATAGGATTCTATTTGTAACAATTAATTAAATACTAGAAAGTTTAGAAGTTCTTAGTGTTTTCAAATTAATATTGTTTGTTATATCTTAGAAAGTTCTTACAGTTTTAGAAATGTTCATTTTTTACAGTTGCTTGCTGATGAAATCCAGCATTAAATTTCCCGATGATCCTGTGGTCCTCTGAATATAAGAAAAGCGATGTTTCATTTTTCCATTTTATAACAACTGAAGGGATTGAACGTGCGTCCTGCAATCTCTTCTCCCGCACCTTCGCACTAACATCTATCTGTCACATCGTAATAATCATAACAACTCCAATCACTAATAATTTTCAACCTTGTTTTTTTATATTCATTTGAAAGATTGCATTTACATTACGTCATCGATGCGATGATCCTTTTCGTTGAGGTCCGATTTCCCAATGGATTTCTTTCATTGGCTATTTGTTTCTATTGTTTTCCTATCTGACCCATGTTATTACATTTAAATGCCCAAGGCTGGTTTACATTTGACTAATTAAATTTATCATTTCCATTTCTGATTAATTAACCTGTTTTCCAAATCAAAGATATATTTAAAGATAAATTTAAAGATATAATTTTATCTCCAAATCTTTTTAAAATTTAGTTTTAAAATACTTTTTCTTTAATAAAGTTTTATTTTAATAATTTTTCATTATCTGTGTGATTTAATATATAAGAGTTTAAGTTGATATTTAATTTCAATTTTTAATTCTTAAAGAAATTTTTTAAATGCGAACTTTTTAATTTACTTTCATGTTTAATAAATAAAAAAAAAAACAATGTAACGAACGTCTGTGTTCGTTACATATCAGTAAAGTTACTTAAAAAAAATGATCAAAAAAAAAAAATTTACTTAGGGTTAGTAATTACGGTACACGATTGACGAAGACATTTACAAAACATCCGGTTAATAATTTTACAAAAAGACTTTATACAAAAAGAAAAATGTTTACTATCGCTTACCTAAGGACCATTTACGTTTACACCCCTCCCCACAAGAGTTTTAATTTATTTTATACACTTTATTTTTACACATGGCATGACAAGCAAGTTATTTTATAAATTATTTATTTAAGAAGGTTGCATTGAAGTAAATATATTTTGAAAGATAATGGATTTATACGTGTATATTTGCAGCACAATTATAAATACCAACAACTTATTTATGATTAATTAAAATGCTTAAATAGGATTACACTGAAGTAAATTCCCAACGGTACTCATCGGTACCACATTTCGATCATAAACTTACGTGGCTGTGTGCACCTATACACATAAAAGCATAATGTATATCAACAAAAAAAACATATCAATTGCAACCTTTTGACTTTCTTTATATCTTTCCGTTTTTTAATATATGTGCTATTTCTTTCTGGCAGTGCTTTTATCAGATTTAAAGTATACGACTTTATGTAAACAGATAAAAATATTTCATTTTGACAAAATTTGCTCAGGGTATTTGTGGTTTATTAAAGATCGGCCTGAGTTGGTTCGCCATTGTAACGATCTGGCAAATGCGACTTAACGTCAACTGCGCTACAGGGCACCATCTAGGCATTTGAACCTAGAAAAATTTATAAAGTAGGCAGATACGTAAGTAAAAAAAAATATTTTTTTTATTTTGATTCTGGTCGTTAGCCCATGTCACTAGCTCAGTGGAATGGCAGAGATTTAACAAGATAATCTATTATCTAATTATATTTCAATATTAAAAAAATAAATAAAATAAGCCACTGCCAGCAATTAACATACAAAAATTTATTTACGCACATATATATAAGATTTAAAATTATTTTAGTATTAGTTTTACATTTTAACATTTAACATTATTTTTAACTTTGATTTTTGACTTTAATTTACATTTAATTACTATTATATTCTAATTTTACATTTTAATTAAGTTTGCACAGATAAATTTATGAAAGCTTGTTTATAATGTTGAATATAGATCGGTTACATAGATTTCACAGTCAAAAACATTTCAAAGTAAACATAAACGATCAAAATACAAAATTATTGATTACTGACAATTGCGGAGGGAACTTTATACGTAACCCAATAGTATTCACCATAAGATACTGGCATTGTCACCAATAACTTAAAAGACATCCGAATAAATACATTTTTGATACTCACCGTAAGGTATCATGATTTATCGAATGTCTATATATTTTGATCAAATATGGAAACGCAAAACATAGTTAACCAATAAACAATCCATGCAAGCGTCTATAAACAACTTAAATTTAATGCATTTTTATTTAGGGTCGAGTATGAATAGACCATATAAATTTGCTTTTGACAATAAACATTCTATCCCTATTTAACCTTAGGCTAAAATTCGCAGTCAACTGGCATCAATCCATCTGATATATCGATGTATTCAATGTAATTCGGAATACGGCAGCACCAAAGAGATTAAGAAAAGACATTGACTCTCAATCAGATAGGAATATTACATCTATCTAACGAGAAGAACAATAAAAAAACTCCATAGAAAGGAACTGCATTCTCCGTCTTATAATTCCTTCCATAGGCAAGCGGGTGAGTGCGGCGTATATATAAATGATTCTGCCAGTAGCGAATCTCCGACTTCGTCTACTAACTACATCAATATATCCAATCCACTGACCCAATCTAACAATGACATAAATAACCTAAGATTACCCTCCCCTAATATAACTTTACAAATCTATACAGCCTTTCACGCCTGACTTAAGTTTAACATTTATATAATTAATTTAACGAAAAAAAAAAAAATCATGATAAAAACTTAAAGAATAAAAAATAAATAAATGGAAATGATTTTACATAAATAAAAAAAAATACATCAAATAACACTATTAATAAAGAATTTAGTTTGGTCAGATAGGATTCTATTTGTAACAATTAATTAAATACTAGAAAGTTTAGAAGTTCTTAGTGTTTTCAAATTAATATTGTTCATTATATCTTAGAAAGTTCTTACGGTTTTAGAAATGTTCATCTTTTACAGTTGCTTGCCGTTTGAAATCCAGCGTTAAATTTCCCGATGATCCTGTGGTCCTCTGAATGTAAGAAAAGCAATGTTTCATTTTTCCATTTTATAACAACTGAAGGGATTGAACGTGCATCCTTCAATCTCTTCTCCCGCACCTTTGCATTAACATCTATCTGTCACATCGTAATAATCATAACAACTCCAATCACTAATAATTTTCAACCTTGTCCTTTTATATTCATTTGAAGGATTGCATTTACATTACGTCATCGATGCGATGATCCTTTTCGTGAGGTCCGATTTCCCAATGGATTTTTTTCATTGGCTATTTGTTTCTATTGTTTTCCTATCTGACACATGTTTTTACATTTAAATGCCCAAGGCTGGTTTACATTTGACTAATTAAATTTATCATTTCCATTTCTGATTAATTAACCTGTTTTCCAAATCAAAGATATATTTAAAGATAAATTTAAATATATAATTTTATCTGCAAATCTTTTTAAAATTTAGTTTTAAAATACTTTTTCTTTAATAAAGTTTTATTTTAATAATTTTTCATTATCTGTGCGATTTAATATATAAGAGTTTAAGATGATATTTAATTTCAATTTTTAATTCTTAAAGAAATTTTTTAAATGTGAACTTTTTAATTTACTTTCATGTTTAATAAATAAAAAAAAAACATTGTAACGAACGTCTGTGTTCGTTACAATAGGGACTTCATGACTAACTTGATATTTCTCTTTTTCACTTTCTCTTGGGAATGTATCTGCCTTTTTTTTTAGGCAGTATATTGCTATTTTTTATTTTTATCTCTTTAATATGGGTGGTTAATATATTCACCTTTTTCTGCATGGATACTTGGATTCTTATTATTTTTGCATCCATTGCCTCACATATATGGGTCATTTTGAATTCTTACTCTATTAGTGACTGCTTACTTTCTTCAATATGTCCTCTTTAATTTTTAACATTTTGTTAGTCATATTTTTTTAACTGGTTGATCTTTTCATTTTGGCTTTTGGTTATTTTTCTGATTTGTTCTTTCAATTCCCTTTTGTCTTTTTCTCTCTGTTCTTTTTGATCTTCCTATTTTTTCTTGTTGTTGTCTTCTCTCTTTGCACTCTGTTCTTTTTTATCTTCATCTTTTTTTCTTGTTGTCTTCTTCTCTCTGTTCACTCTATTCTTTGTTATTTTATTTTATCATTTCCATTGTCTGAGCTAACATGGCTATCTTTTCTGTTTTCTGAACTTCTATGTTACCATTTTATCCAGATTCTTCTTTTTCATGCCTGTTTTGTTCTTATTGCCATTTACTTTACACAGCTGTCTTAAATCTTAAATTGCCATTTTCTTTTTTATTATCTCATTTCACATCCCCATACCATATGCACTATTCACATCTACAGAATCATAATTTTATCGGCCTTTTACACTTCTTGTTCAACTGATTTCTTCTTTTACTTCTAAAGGCAGAGTAACTAGATTGAGACTCAAGTTTAGGGTAACAAATGTAACCGGTCAAGGACATCCAACTTCTTTACATAAGTTGTAACTATTTCCAGATGAGCATGTTGCAGGAAGTAACTATCAATTGTAATTCTCCAATGCAGATGTCACCCCCTATAACAATATTTCCTGCTAATCAGAGTATGTGATGCCATAGAGACTGGAGGCCTCTAGAAATTTATCTGGTTGGTTTCTCAAATGCCCATAGGGTTCCATCTCACTACATCCTTACATACCATCATTTTGTTATGCTGAAAATAGTTCAAAATCCATGACATTCTTGTGAATCAGTGCATAAATGGATGAATGATATACATGAATTTGACAAATGATATTATTTATTTTGAAACAACAATTTTATCAACAATGTAAATTAACATTCTTAAAGAAGAGGAAGAAATAGTTTGCTGACAGTCTCTATATAGGTTGTCTTCCTATCTGTGTGCACATCATGGATGTTTTTGATTGTTTGTCAGTGGGAATTGTCCTTCTAGGTTTGATGCTCACTCATCTGTGTAGATACATATCCATGTGTATAGCAGTCATTAATTAACTTAGGTATCTTGAAGTGTTTATTCTGTCAATGTATCTTGAAGTATTTACTTTATCCATATATTGAGATTTATGTGTTTTAATCCATGAACCCCAAAGTATTAATATTTTTTCCATATCATTCATGTATGGGTTTGAACCACTTATTTATCATATCAATACAATTTGAAGTCATTATTGGGAAGAGATTTATTGTTACTTATCATATTCAGTGTGAGTTTAATCCACTTATTCACCATATCACTACATTTTGAAGTCATTATTTGAAAGATCATTGTGTCATTACATTCAGTGTGAGTTTGTACCACCCATTCACCATATTGCTATATTTTGAAGTCATTATTTGAAAGAACATTAAATTATTATATTTACTTAGGTTTCAACCACCAATTCACCATATCACTACATTTTGAAGTCATTATTTAAAAAAAAAATAACATTTTATTATTATATTCAGTGTGGGTTTGAACCACTTATTCATCATATCAATACCATTTAAGATCATTATTTGAAAGAAATTCATCATTATTTATTATATTCACTGTAAGTTTAAACCACTTATTCATTATATCAACACCATTTGAGATCATTGTTTGAAAGAGATTTATCATTATTTATTAGTGTGGGTTTGAACCACTTATTCATGATATCAACACTATTTGATGTGATTATGTGAATACATTATATTATTATTCCTTAATTCACTCATATAAATATTTCTTAATTTAAGTATATGTGATTACAGAGGCAATTCATTTTATCAAAGTTTTGTTTTGTTTGTTTTTTTTTTTTGTTTTTTTTAAATCATGACCGTTATGCAGAATAAATTATGTTGTTTTCTCGTTATTTAAAAGCATCTTAGTAGTCAATCAATCCAGAGAATAACATTTTATTAAATCATAGATTATCTAAATAAACATATCCTACAAAATATCTTTATTTCATCTATTACTCTATTGCGATGCATTTTAAATATATTTTCCTTTTGTATTCCTTACAATCAATTAATTTAAAAGCAACATTTCATTATATCATATTTTAACTTAAGCAATACAATTTCTGGAATATTTTACTTATCATAATAGGCTATAAAAGCTGTACAATTTTCCGACCTAAAGCCATATCTGCTGGTTCCAGAGGCAATTCATTATATCATGTTTCTATACAATGAAAATTTCTGAGAACCTAACAAGGCAATGGGCAGTTCACAGGCATTGATTTATTTTACTTTATAGCTGAACCGAGAGGAAGAAAGAAAGCTATTTTCACTTATTCAGACATTTGAAGATATAATATACACTTGTTTTTCATTTAATCTTTTATTAGTTATAAGTTCCTTCTTTTTATTGTTCATTGTTCTCCTAGGTTTGTTGGGCTAGTATTCATATAATATGGATTTTTTTAATTACAGCGTTGATGCATTCTGATCGTATGTCTGCTACAAAAATCTTTTAAGCAATCTCTACACCTTTATTTATCTCTTTATGCTTTTTGCAGGAGCAAATTTTAATAACTCTTATCTAATGGTTTTGGAAAATAAACACCTATTGATTTTTAAGCACATGACAATCTTTATTTTGTTATTAATTGTTAATTACAGCCTTCGTTTTGATAATCTGTAAACATTAAACTTTTGCAAAATATTGCATTTTAAAAGTACTTTTAATATTTTAAAATATTAATTTTTAAATTGCTGTCATCTTTTTTTTTCATTATATTTTTTATTTGTTTTGAAACTGTGTCAGCTTTTTTTATTTTATCTCAACAATTTCAAAATTTAGGGGGATGGGGGGAGGAACTTCAAATTATATATGCAAAACAACCTCATAGTTTCAATATATATATATATATATATATATATTGAAACTATATATATATATATATATATATATATATATATATTATAACCTTATATATTAGTATAAAATATAAAGATTGATATAACTTGTATAAAAATTTCTCTGTCTTCTTTTTGGTGATTTGATTGGCTTGGTTTGCATTTTGAACAGATTATTTTCTAGCATTCAAGATAATTTATTAGAGATAATTTTTTACTTACTTATTGTCTGTGTTATTTTAATGTATTTAAATTGCTTCTTTCCATCCATTGATTCGAATCAAAATATGTTTAACTTTTATAAAATTGACAGTACACATTAAGTTTAGTAAAATATGATTGAAAATAATAATAATTCTTATTTATTTAAAATAGACTTAGAAATTATTTTCATTGAATTAAAAAAAACATTTGTTTAACTAATTTTTAATTATTAGATAAAAATATAGTAATCATGTATTCCTTTCAGTGTAAAATAAAAAATAGCGTGATTATGATAGCACTCTTGGCTAATGGAAAAAAAAAAGAAAAAAAATGATGTAAGAATAAAATGTATGTAAAGTATGTTAAACTTATTTTTTAAAAAATTAATTAATAAATAAATGGATATACCATAAATTATCCTACAAATCTAAACATAAAATGGTGCTATTTAATAAAAGAATGGATTGCTAGGTTTAAAAGATCTGTTCAAGTCAGCTAGCCAATTGGATCAAATCGCTAATAAATTTTCTCAATATTTACATTCAAAAATATGTCGGAGCTTTCAAATTTAAAAGTAGAATTAACTGCAGAAGAGGTCAGTGTGTTTGGAATATTTTATTATTATACAAATTGGCAACACTAAATAAAAATTTTAATTGCAGAAGTTTTTCGGATATGAAAACTTTATTTAAAAAAAAAAAAAGCTAAAATCAAATTTAAATGTTAAAATTTATTGAAATGCTCATTTAATGTTTCTACTTATTCAAATAATAAAGCATTGATTATGTTATCTAAATGTATACTGCCAGTAATATATTTGATATTTAATTTGCTTACTGTTTGAATAATGGTAACAGTCGTCAAATAGTTAACAAAAACCACTTTCTGATTTTATCGATAATTTGGAATTATTAAATTATTTGCTCTAATTAATATTCCTAAATTTAAACATAGATAAATAAATATTAGCCTGGATGTCATAAACTTGGAACAATTTTATATAGAAATGTAGAATTTAATAACTTATGAAGAACATTTTCATTTAACCTCTACATGTCATGCTTTTGGAATTGTCTTATATTCATAGAGCCACGTAAAATCATTAATTTAAAGTGCTCATAATAACTAAAACAAATGGATATAATCACATCTATGGAATTTGACTATAATTTATAATTATTACTTTGTGTATTTATTGTTCAAGACATTTTTTCACGGATCATATTTATTATTAAAAAATGTTGTATAATTTAATTTATTTATGTAATTAGGAATGACTTGATTTTAATTTTATCCTTATAAGAAATTATATGTGAAGTTCATTAGATATATTTTTACTAGGTTTAAATTAAATTAATGGGATTGAATAAAACTATTTATTCAAGGGATAGCGCTTGCGAAAAAGCTTGAGAATTTCTAATGAATTTTTATGTGTCAACATTTCATGAAGTGTCTTACCAGTCTGTCCAGAGTTCTATTCTTATACTCATGTCACCTATATTACATTGTTACTATGTTTATATTTTAAGCAATATAATTCAGTATATTAGTTGTCCTTATTATTAAAACACTTTTCATTATGTATGAACCAACATCTACTGAAATGCTAGTGTTTTTCTGAATTGTCAAAATAAAAGAGGATCATTTTTGCACTTTAAATATGAAGAAAATATTAATATTGCTCTACCATGTTAAATGACATTAATCTGTGCTGGTGGTTAATCAGAAGATTAATTATTTGCCACTTTCTGTATTTTTTACAATTATTCCTGTGCTGGTGGTGAATCCATGGAATTGTGTGATTATATTTGTAGCTTTATGGTGGTGTATAATCCCACAGGTCAGTCAGCATTGTATGATTCCTATGTGTAGATGAATGCAACCACAGGTGTATCATTTTACTTCATAAATGTCAGGTTGGGCAAAGTATTTTGTATTATTGTGCTAAAATCATTTTCTTCCATTTATAAGTATAACTTATATGTTGAGTCATAAAGTGTAACAGGACATCCTATCTAAGTTACCTCATAATAATTATCTGTTTGTTAATTAATATTTTATCTGAATTGAAGTTTAAATTTTCATTTCGATTTAGCGTTAGCATTATAGCTAAATCATACATATATAATATTATTTATTACATTATTATAGATCTACAGTATAGGTTATTGGTTCTGGAACTGACACATTGGATATTTCATGATTTGATGTTGAATTTAGTATAATTTCCTCAAAACATCAATTATATAAAATTGTATAATACGGTATGATTAGGCTTTATAAAACTGTGCCTAAGATATATTATCAAAGGAATCCAATGGAATGATAATTTATATATATATATATATATATATATATATATATATACATAAATAAAAACAAATAATATATATATATATATATATATATATATATTATTTGTTTTTATTTCTGTATTTAGTTATTACATTAAACATTAATTACTTGTTAGTCATAAAATTATAAATAAATATTGATTTATAATTAAACTTGCTGTGCCGTTGCAATTTGCCATTCATAAAGACAAAAGCCTATATCTTGAATGGAGCATACATTGAAGTACATACTGTTATCAGCATGGTATAAGAGTTTAGTAATATTTTGAGAAAAACATTTGAATGCTTTTTGTCCTTGGTAGGTTATGATGTGTAAGGACAATAAGATCCAATTTACCTTTTTCATCATTTTAGCTTTGCGTAGTTGATTCTAATATGTGATACAAAATTGATTGATTTTATAAACTTATAAACAGATTTACCAGATAATGACATGATTGAATGTATTTACTTAATGTTTTGTCATTCATCAGTAAAACAAGAGACTTATTAATAGTTAGTAAATTATAGAAAAAAAAAACAGGTATTTCATGTTTATTTATTATTGCAATTCTCTTATCTAGACTAGCATTTGTATTAAAAATCATACATGTAATTTATAATTTTTGTATTTCCACAAATTATACCATCTTGTCCATGTCTGGTAATAAGGTCTCATGCAATAAAAAATAGCAAATTAAGGTTTGAAGGATAATAAAATTACATATTTATAACATGTCTAATGTATTTTCACATACTACTATGATATGTCTTCACAGTATACCCTGGCTGTGACCATATTAGATCATACATAATTTAATGTCATATCATTAGTTTTGTTTGTTGTAATTTGCTCCAGATTTCGGTTATAGTGTTTGGTGCATAATATACATGGTATGATATGCTTTTGATTATAGCTCTTGGCACCACAATGACTGGATCATTCAGTTAGAAGATTGATGGGTAGAGTTCTTGGCACCAATGTGATAGTCATTGGTATGTCCCTTCATTCTATTAGGTTATAGTAAGGTGGGTCTGATTATAGTAGTTCTCTGACATCAAGGTATATATATATATATATATATATATATATATATATATATATATATATATATGAAAAATAAAAACAAGTTAGTCACGTAACCTGCTATCACTTGTTATTTATGATCAATAGATGGCGTCTTTACCAAAACCGCCGAAACAAGTGTAAAATATTTTTACATAAACGCAAAAGGAGTCAGAATAAAGAGGTCTTTATTCTGACTCCTTTTGCGTTTATGTAAAAATATTTTACACTTGTTTCGGCGGTTTTGGTAAAGACGCCATCTATTGATCATATATATATATATATTAGAAAATACAGTACTTAAAAGTTATTTTTAACCATCATTTAGAAGTTCTTTCATCTATACTGTAGTTTTTCTCAACTACATTTTTAAAATGTCAGCTTTCTTATAATTCCAACTATGTCAACTTTCTCATAATTCTGTGATCTTAACATTTGCCAATTGCTTATTAATTAAATCTTGCTTTTATTTATATACCAACAACACCTCTTTATTTTTTATTATTATTATTTCTTTCAGTTTCCAATATTTTTACATTGATATAATTAAAATCGAAACCATATATACATGATTTATTATGATCATAAAAGACAGAAATGGATAAATTATCATTATTTTTATAATTTTGTTTTGTATTTTGAACCATTTATAATAATAAGTATTTTTTTTCCCAATGTGCATCTCGATTCACCTATAGATCCGCTGACACACTTACATGTCCATTTGTAAATGATACAATTTTTATTTATCAATAAAGTTTCATTTTTTGAATCGTTTATTAGTTATTTAATGTAGGTCATGCATAAAATGCAATATCACATATTCCTTTATACGTTTTCTTAATGAAACTTGCATGTTGGTTCAAAATATATTGTATTGATATTCAAATTTTTTTATCAGAAGAAGTAGCACTATTATTAATATTTTTTATATTTAGAATTAAAATATTTAACAGTATAATAAACCCAATCATAAATGTATATAACATTTAACAATTCATTATAATAAATTTCAATGTTCTTAGTTTTATTCAATGCATATTTACAAAGATTATCACTTCTAAATAAGAAGGACTTCAAACCTGCCATTTTATATGACAATGGTACTTTTGATTTTTTTTTTTGCTATTGATTTAAGAGTCATATAGTAATCCAGTTTTCTTTTGTTTCTAGTTATCTTGAGATCTAAAAATTGACCACTCATTGTATTTTCATGTGTTTTAATCCATTTCAAGAACTTTATATTATTTTATTCATTAAACAAATCATTAATAGCATTTAGTTTTTGACAGCTGAAACATTATCAACATATCAATTGTATAAAGTAATATCTTTCTAATAATAATCCTTTTTAAACATATTTTTATTCATATTTACATATAACAAAATTACATATTTGGCAAATGTAGGAAGACTGACAGGTCAGCCATTACTAATTTTATAAAATCTATGCTAATAAATTGCATAAATATTTTTAACAATAAATTTTAATGTTTCAACAATTAATTTTACTATATATTGTAATAGTTAAGTTTGTACATTTGCGTAACAGAATACAGAATCCAAGCAAAAGAGACCGAAGCTGACCAAACTAGGACTGTGACATCCTAAGTCTGACCACACTTCAATTCATAAGCCAGGATTCCAAGAAACAAGACCCTACGAATGACCACCTTGAAATTACACATAGTATTCCTCTTTCCACACGGCCTACATGGGTCATGGAGATGCAGTAAGACTCTGATAATTAAAAGAAAGGTTCTTAATTGTCTAAAATATATCACTCAATTTAACTTAATGCATAGTTTTCATATCTATTGACTATAAATAATAATTAGAATTGGATTGAATTAGATCAATAACGAGACAGAGAATGAAATACATTAAACTAATTATACATTTATTTACAATTCTTCTATCCATATTTCATTTATTTACAATAGCATTTCAACGTAGAATGTACGCAAACATTGGGTAATTCAAAATAGCTTTACATAAATAATCATTAAATTTTCATAGATGGGTTTAACATGTGCCAATGTTATGAATTACTTTACAATTAATACATAATCAATCACTGTGTTATGTCTCTAAATCTCAATAAACCTATCTTATTAAATTTGTGGCTGTTATATAAATAATTATATTCAACTTTGATCATGAATTCATTTACTAAAATCCAATATGACTTAATAACGAGTACATAAACCAGCTCAAGTAACGATTGATTGAACATGGCTTTCAAGAGAAAATTTCAGAATGCTGAAAGCATTATGGTAAGGTGGGAGAATTGGCTGAAATAAGATTTTACCAATGCACAATGGCACAGGTAAAAAATAATAGGAAAAGTAACTCTGTGGATGGATGAAATAAATTCAGGGTTCTTGTGACAAATGCCAGTACACTGTAAACGATCTCAATGCTGCGTGAAAAGAAACATTCTGTTCAGGAATGGTGGGGGTCTTACATGCTAACCTGGCCTTGGCTCAGGATTCACTACTGCTCTACCCTGTAAGAGAAGATGTGCTGTCAATGTCGTGGCTCTATCTTGATGTACGTATCATACATATAGCAGCAAAATGATAATAATTTTATAAAATAATATATCACATCCACCAAGCAAAGAATAGTATATTTCATCCTATGAAATATGAGACAATAGCATATTAGCCCTATAAAATTGGGACCAACTCTTGTGTAGCCTGATAATAAATGTCTATGCTAATAAAGGAAATATTAATACATCTGTACTTTGACATGCTCGATCTATAAGTTTACTTATAGATAATAAATATTTTAAGGAGGGAAAGTATATTTCTATGGACTTAAGAACTTAAATGACAAATATATTTATACATATGATCAAGGCTAAATTTAATTCTTAATAAAACTATAAAGTTAACTTTTTAAATTGTTGATTTTAAAAGAGCCACATTTCACATACTAAATCATTTAAATAAGAAAAAAATAGGATTTCCAAACAGCGTAGAAAGTTGATGCTATAAACAAATTACACGAAGATTTTCAAATAATATTTTCTTAAAAATATGAAATTAAGTGCCCACTGTTTCGAAATATTGACATATAAAATATAATAAACATTTACAATAAGCAAAGAAATATAGACACAACTGAAGTGATATAACTTTAATTTAGACACTTACAATTTACTTTAAATGAAAGGAAAATTAAAAATAGTCAGATTATTTAAACTTTAACATTAAATTTTGATAGAAATTGACATATTTAAAATATTAAATGGATTTGAGTTTTGGTTACATTTAGTTTTATAATTATTTTAAAAAGAGAGTTAGCTAACTTATTTAGATATATTTACACAGAGCTCTGCGGTTTGAAAAATAAAATGGTACTGGTATTATTTATCTGGACTGCAAGTTCTTGGCTGTATGTTTGGTGAGTTTGACTGGGTGGCTGGTGGCATCATCTTTCCCATTCTGTTAGGTTTGTCTCATCTATTGGCATGATGGTGGTTCAGGCATCGCAACGAGAGAAACCCCCATTCTCTGTGCAGAGTTACATCAACAAAAGGTGCATTTTTTGCTGGACATATTAAATATTAACAATCATGAAGACTGGCTGCAATTTTCTCTAAAAATATTGTTGCCTTTTTCTTGTTAAAAATGCAGAGTATTTATATCTTTTCCTTATGGGAATCTATCACCTCAAGACTCACTAAACGCAAAAATTTCATTAAATATTTTTCAATTTATAGTCCAGATTTTTACAATCTTAGATAACTTATGTTAGAAACATTCCATAAGCTATTATTATAATTAAGATTTTTTGTTGCAAACAATGTCCAATTTAGATTTTAAAATAACCTAATCTTATCTAAGGAGATTTTAATTAGTAAATTTTGAACTAGTTTTACTTTTTTATGGATTCCAGGTGTGGTGGTTAATGACACTTGTTTACAACCAGAAATCTTTTTAATTACTTGACCAGCTTTTATTTTTAATCTTACATATAATAAAAACTCTTTTTATTTAAAAACAATCTTTTACATTTTTTTTTAAACACAATTTTTTTTTACATATTTATTTAAAATAATTTACAAACATATTTTGATATAGCTTTTCGATATATTTTCGAGAAACTTGTCCCTGAAATATACTTAAAACAAGACATTTTTAAACAAATTTTAAAGAAACATTTAATATTATTTTTAGGGATCAGTTTTTACATATTTTAAAATCATGTCTTTCTTCTATGTAGCACAAATTATATATCCACATATGAAATTACAATATTAAACAAAAAAATTGATAATTTACTCTTAACTTAAATAATATAATGAACATTTTTTTAGAAATATTAAGTAAATTTAGTAAGCTATAATTTTCCTAATCCTATCTAATTATAGCGTTGGTTTGCATGTAAATATATAATACTGTTTAGACAGAGATGAGCTAATTTTAAATTTATTAACATTTAAATAAGTTCAAACTTAGCACAGATGAGTGTGTCATTAGGTTTGATGGTGAAATGATAGGGGCTTGGAAAATTATCATTTCATATCCGAATACTTGGGACAAAAAAAATAACAAAAAAATAAAAGGAATTTACTTACAGTTGGCCATTATATAATTTTATAACCTTTTTTTTTACTAATAATATTTAATCAATTAAGCTACTCACATAGAGAGATGAAAAACCTATAAAACCAATTGCCTGCTACATTCGATACCGAGGAACTTCATACATATTAAACAATCCATTACTTCAAAAAAATATGACTAAATTAAAAGTTTAAAACCAACCCACACAAAATTGAATATTGTCAAATATTTACATTAAACAAACTTTTATATCCTACTGGATATACATTAATTAATATGCAATGGGGATGTTAGTTGTTATATATATATATATATATATATAACAACTATACATATATATATATATATATATATATATATATATGTGATAAACAAAAATGCAAGTTAAAAAACTTGCTAACGCTTGTATTTATGTCCACAGATGGTGTTCTACCAAAAACGCCCATCAAGCGTATGTTTTGTTTACATAAACGTCAGAGTAGTTAGTATTCACTATCTCTAACTATAATTCCACTTTCAGATCATGATTTCAAGCTATTTGCTATCGATAGCAAATAGCTTGAAATCGTGACGAAAGTGCTCTTCCGATAGCAAATAGCTTGAAATCATGATCTGAAAGTGGAATTATAGTTAGAGATAGTGAATACTAACTACTCTGACGTTTATGTAAACAAAACATACGCTTGATGGGCGTTTTTGGTAGAACGCCATCTGTGGATATATATATATATATATATATATATATATATATATATATATATATATATATATATATATATATATATAAACTATATAATGATAAGAGAGGGTAGATCATAAAAAAATATATATATTTCTATCTAAATAGCATCTGGTGATACATTAAGTAACTCCTTTTTCTCTGACTTAAAACAGCACCTGGATATAATGTCATCCTCTTCGTCTGATGTCCATCCATATCCCTCATACTCATCTTCCCATCTCAAAGGCAGTTGTGTTGGGTGCATTTCTAAACTCCATGCAAACTCGCTTCCACTATAGAAAACTTCCTCATCTGATCCTCTATTTATGTCTACTCCTTCATAGCTAGGGAAATACTTTGGGCACTTTCCAGATCTGTTATTTTCGAATAGTAGGGATTCAACCTGTTCTTTCTCTCTCCCTCTGTTCTTCCCCTAGTGAACTTCTGTGGTTGTCTCCTGCCTTCTCTCTGTCCATCTTAGCCTTGTTTTCTTCTTACTCATGTATGGATCATTTCTCTTCCTTTTGTTCTTGCCCTTTATGGTACTCTTTGATTCGAACTTGCCATACAGTCCAATTGTCTCTGCATCTATCTCATTCCTATCTGGGGTGGCTATCTGATCATTTCCTTTGTTTATGATGCTTTATTCATTGTCATTGCTTTCCTCCTTTCTAAGAATCTCTTTAGAGTCCCCCACTAGTACTAGTTTTCTTTTGCATGGGTTCTTGGCTAATTGACTAGTGGCTCAACTGTTCTCTATGCTTTATTTATTTGCTCTCTTTATTTCAGTGAGGTCTTTTGTTAATTCCTGAATACATTCTGCTATACTGTTCTCTTCCTCAGCTGCTGCTTGATTTTTATGAGCCAGGCCTTCTTTTAATTCATATATTTCATCCTGGATCTCACTATGTGTGTCTTCATATTCCTGAAATTTTTGCTAAGATCTGTCTCCATTTTATTGAATTTCTCCCTTATATTTTTTGTTGATGCTCAAACTTCTCCACCATGGCCTTGATTTCCTCTTGGATTTTCACCATTTCATTTTTATTTTCTGTCCTGGATGTATCCAGCATTTCTGTGAATTCAAACTGTATTTTTTTCACAAGTCTGGTGGCAGCTTAAGGATGCTCCCTGCAGGCCTTCACACAGCATTTATTCTAAGTCTTTTCTAAGCTGTGCTGTTCCTTCCTCACATCGCCTGCCCAAAGCTTCAAAATGCTGTTCCATGTCTAGATTATTTCTATGTTCTCTCTCTTCTGCAGCCTGTCTAATTTGCTTCAATAGTGACTCCGTCATTGAGTTAATATTCCAGCATTATTTTTTAATTTCTTTTATAGGTCTCTGTTCAGTTACCATTGTGTCTGACTTTTCTAACATGGCCACACTTTGATATATAGATGCCTTTTCCCTAATCTGGATCATAATCACTTCACCTTCCTTGTCTCCCTCTGTGCTGCTACTTTCTTCCATAATTTCTTTTCTCGATCTTAATATAATACGCTTACACTTTATTCTTTCTCTGTTTCCCCTTCCTTCCCTTTACTCACTTCTTCCCTTTCTTCTTTTATACTATTATCCATTTTAATATAATAACAACAAAAAAAAATTTCTTTTTACTGGCTCAATTCATTTTTGCTAAAATTTCTTGTTTTTTGTTTGCTTTACTAACTCGACTAATTGCTGCACTTCACAAAGAAAACGATCTGTCTCCTCTTCATCTCAACACCTACACCTAACTCTATTAATACACCTACTTCTCACTACACAGTCTCTTGATGCCCGCCCAACATCTAACTAAAAGTGAAATATTTTTATATATATATATATATATATATATATATATATATATATATATATATATATATATATATATATATATATATATATATATATATATATAAAATTGCAACTCACCCTTGGCCACTTGCACTTGTTTTTTTCTTTTTTAAATTTTCCATGTTTCATGGTTATAATTTAAATTACACGACTGTGCTAGTTTCGAACCTTTAAGACTTGATTTGACCTTCCAATTATTTCCCTCTCTTTCTTGTTCAATCCAATTCATAAAACAAATAATAGACCCCCCTTTTCTTTCTTTACTCCTGATGACAAAATTTATGTGAGAACAATTTGACATTTATTCAAATCATCCTGGGTGCCAGTAACAGTGAGCAAGAAAGTTTACACAACATATATTATAAATCCCCTTAAAATTCTACTATGCATCTATGTAAAGTTAAGAGCGTGCTAATAGCTCTAAACAAGCTTTTTTTTTTATATTTATGATAAATGCTACTACAAGAGAAGGCATTCAAATCGTGGTCCCCATCCTCAGACCGGTTTTGACCTATGGGTCTCTTCAGTGAGGAGTTGGGACATTAGATCTAAAAAACCAACTCAAGCAAAGCATTTATCTAAAAGATAATTGTTAGAAAAAGATCTGAAACTTTTAGACATCTACATGTCTTTAAAGTCAGCTCTCCAACTGAAAAAATCATATGGGCCTAAACTTAATTCAGATACTCCATATATTGGCACACTCTTAACTTTACATATTAGTAAGTGCAAGCTATATATAAGTCATGTGACTTCTGACTTGTTACTATTACTATTATGCATCTATATAAATATTTTTATATAATGAAATAATCTATTCAGAGTGTGGAATTAATTAACGTTCAAACTCAGGAAAAGAAAAAAAATCTATACATATACATTATTTTGGCAAAAAAAATTACTCAGAATATTTCATTTTGAACAAAAGAATTATATATATATATATATATATATATATATATATATATATATATATATATATATATATATATATATATATATATATATATATATATATATATAAAACTCAATAATTTCCTCAGGAGTGGAAATTAGTTACAGTCCCCACGTTTTTGGGTGTACAAACCCGGAGAAAAATATACTATGTAGCAGTCAAGTTTGTACATTCACATAACAGAATTCAGAATCCAAGCAAAAGAGACCAATGCTGACCAAACTAGGACTGTGACATCCTAAGTCTGACCACACTTCACCTCATAAGCCAGGATTCCAAGACTCAAGACCCTGCAAATGATCACCTTGAAATTACACATAGTATACCTCTTTCCACACGGCTGACATAGGTCATAGAGATGCAATAAGATTCTGATAATTAAAAGAAAGGTTCTTAATTGTCTAAAATATATCACTCAATTTAACTTAATGCATAGTTTTCACATCTATAGACTATAAAGAATAATTAGAATTGGATTAAATTAGATCAATAACAAGACAGAGAACAAAATACATTAAACTAATTATACATTTATTTACAATTCTTCTATCCATATTTCATTTATTTACAATAACATTTCAGCATAGAATGTATACAAACATTGGGTAATTCAAAATAGCTTTACATAAATAATCATTAAATTTTTTTAGATGGGTTTAACATGTACCAATCTTATGAATTACTTTACAATTAATACATAATCAATCACTACATTATGTCTATAAATCTCAATAAACCAATCTTATTAAATTTGTGGCTGTTATATAAATAATTATATTGAACTTTGATCATGAATTCATTTACTAAAATATACAATATAATTTAATAATGAGCGCATAAACCAGCTCAAGTAATGATCGATCAAACAGGGCTTTCGAGAGAAAATTTTCAGAATGCTGAAAGCGTTAGGTTAAGGTGGGAGAGTTGGCTGAAATAAGATTTTACCAATGCACTATGGCACAGGTAAACAATAATAGGAAAAGTCACTCTGAGGATGGATGAAATAACTTCAAGGTTCTTGTGACAAACGCTGGTGCCCTGTAATTGATCAATGCTTGTGAAAAGGAACATTGTGCTCAGGAATGGCGGGGGTCTTATGTGCTAACCTGGACTTGGCTCAGGCTTCACTACTGCTCTACCCTGTAAGAGAAAATGTGATGGAAATGCTGTGGCTCCATCTTGATGTATGTATCATACGTATAGCAGCAAAATGAGAATAATTTTATAAAACAATATATCACATCCACCAAGCAAATAATAGTATATTCCATCCTATGAAATATGAGACAATAGCATATTAGCTCTATAAAATTGGGACCAACTACTGTGTAGCTGATAATAAATGTCTATGCTAATAAAGGGAATATTAATACATCTGTACTTTGACATGCTCAATCTATAAGGTTACTTATAGATAAGAAATACTTTAAGGAGGGAAAGTATATTTTTATAGACTTAAGAACTTAAATGACAAATATAATTATACATATTATCAAGCCTAAATTTAATTCCTTATAAAACTATAAAGTTAAATTTTTAAATGGTTGATTTTAAAAGAGCCACATTTCACATACTAATTCATTTAAATAATAAAAAAAAATAGGATTTCGAAACAGCAAAGAAAGTTGATGCTATAAACAAATTACGTGAAGATTTTCAAATAATATTTTCTTAAAAATATGAAATTAAGTGCCCACGATTTCGAAATATTGGCATATAATATATAATAAGCATTTACAATAAGCAAAGAAATATATACACAAATGCAGTGATATAACTTTAAATTAGACACCTATAATTTACTTTAAATGAAAGGAAAATATAAAAATAGTCAGATTATTTAAACCTTAACACTAAATTTTGATAGCAATTAACATATTTAAAATATTAAATGGATTTGAGTTTTGGTTACATTTAGTTTTATAATTATTTTAAACAGAAAGTTAGCTAACTTATATAGATATATTTACACAGAGCTCTGCGGTTTGAAAAATAACATGGTACCAGTCTTATTTATCTGGACTGCAAGTTCATGGCTGTATGTTTGGTGATTTTGACTGGGCGGCTGATGGCATCATCTTCCCCATTCTGCTAGGCTTGTTTTTTCTATTGGCATGATGGTGGTTCAGGCATTGCAACAAGAAAAAATCCTGTTTCCCATGCAGAGTCACAGCAACAAAATACCCATGTTTAGCCAGACATATTAAATATTAACAATCATGAAGACTGGCTGCATTTCTCTCTAAAAATATGGCTGTCTTTTCCTTGTTAAAATGCAGAGTATTTATATCTTTTCCTTATGGGAATCTATCACCACAAGACTCACAAAACACAAAAAATTAATTAAATATTTTTTCAATTTATAGTCCAGATTTTTACTATCTTAGATAACTTATGTTAGAAACATTCCATAAGCTATTATTATAATTAAGATTTTTCATTGCAAACAATGTCCAATTTAGATTTTAAAATAACCTTATCTTATCTAAGGAGATTTTAATTAGTAAATTTTGAACTAGTTTTACTTTTTAAGGATTCTTGGTGTGGTCGTTAATGACACTTGTTTACAACCAGAAATTTTTTTAATTACTTGACCAGCTTTTATTTTTAATCTTACATATAATAGAAACTATTTTTGTTTTAAAATGCAAAACTTTTTATATATTTATTTAAAATAATTTACAAACATATTTTGATATAGCTTTTCAATATATTTTCGAGAAACTTTTCCCTGAAATATATTTAAAACAAGAAATCTTTTAACAAATTTTAAAGAAATATTTAATATTATTTTTAGGTAACGGCTTTTACATATTTTAAAATCATGTCTTTCGTCTATATAGCACAAATTATATATACACATACAAAATTACAATATTAAACAAAAAATGATAATTTACTCTTAACTTAAATAATATAACAAACATTTTAAGAAAAATTAAGTAAATTTAGTACGCTATAATTTTCCTAATCCTATCTAGTTATAGCATTGGTTCGCACATAAATAAATAATACTGTTTAGACAGAGATGATCTAATTTTAATTTTATTAACATTCAAATAGGTTTGAACTTAGCACAGATGAGTGTATCATTAGGTTTCATGGTGAAAAGATAGAAGCTTGGAAAATTATCATATATATATATATATATATATATATATATATATATATATATATATATATATATATATATATATATATATATATATATATATATATATATATATATATATATATATATATATATAAAAAAAAAAAAAAAAAAAGAGAGAGAGAGAGAGAGATAGAGATGCTGATTGACATATATTACTCAATTATGCATTTATGTGGTAATATTTATAGTAAATTTTTCAATAGCAGATTATTTAATTAAAATTATCAATAAAGTGTTATCATTTTAGTAATTTACATTGTATATTATATTACAGACCAAACATGTTTGGATAAAATATTTAAATTTACATTACTTACCATTAAATCTACCTCCCCATCCATGCACGTATCCTTCATCTACCAAATATGTCTGCGAAGAACCAAATATACAAATTGGCTGTATTTTATTAGAAAATGTAAGGTTTGCTTTTAATTTAATTAGTGCAATGTCATACAATGCCTTAGTTTCGTTATCTGCTTCTTTGTATTGTTTAAGTGCATAAAAACGTTCGACTTGAAAGTTTAAAGGGGCATTAGGCATATTTCTGAAATTATTTATATTTATTTGTCCACTTATAATTCGGGTACTTGAAACGATTCTTAAAATATATAGGAAATAATAACAAGTTATATATATATATATATATATATATATATATATATATATATATATATATATATATATATATATATATATATATATATATATATATATATATATATATATAAACAGTTAAAAAATCATATATAAACTACCCCAAATCTAAAATTAAACCAGACCAGCATAAAAATAATATTAAAAAAAAACAACCTAAGGTTTCACTGCTACAAGCAGACTTCTCAAGTGTAAAGAACTACAAAAAAAAAACCACACATTATATATACTATTAAAAACTACCCACAAATCCATTCACTTCCCATCCACCCTTAATATTCAAAGAACTCTTAAATAAGTTAATTGCTTCAGAATAATAAATTTTCAATAATAAAGACTCTTTAATTCTTCTTTTGATTTAATTTCTCTCAAAGAAGACAACCTTAGCTTCATCAAAATCAATAGTGTGGCCTGTATCCTTTTCATGGACATACAAAGCAGAACTAAGATATCTATTTTTAAAGAATAAAGGTTCATAAAAGTAGAGTTAAAAATAGATATCTTAGTTCTGCTTTGTATGTCCATGAAAAAGATACAGGCCACACTATTGATTTTGATGAAGCTAAGGTTGTCTTCTTTGAGAGAAATGAAATCAAAAGAAGAATTAAAGAGTCTTTATTATTGAAAATTTATTATTCTGAAGCAATTAACTTATTTAAGAGTTCTTTTAATATTAAGGGTGGATGGGAAGTGAATGGATTTGTGGGTAGTTTTTAATAGTATATACAATGTGTGTTTTTTTTTTTGTAGTTCTTTACACTTGAGAAGTCTTCTTGTAGCAGTGAAACCTTAGGTTGTGTTTTAATATTATTTTTATGCTGGTCTGGTTTAATTTTAGATTTGGGGTAGTTTTGATTTTATATTGACTAGTTTAGCTTTATGCTTGTAATGTTTATATATATATATATATATATATATATATATATATAAATATATACAAGCATTTATTTAAATATTCACTTCATTGTATATATATATATATATATATATATATATATATATACAATGAAGTTTAAATAAACCTTTTTAAACTTGAAATAAACATGTCACTGTCATGCAGACTAATAAATATTCAATTAATATTACAAACTGCAATACTTTTAAATTGCCCATATATTATTTAGAAATAATAAATGAAATAGTGCCTACAGCTAATCTGGGTTAATGATATAATTAAGTTCCAACCAGTAACCACCTAAACATTCACAGTAAAATATAGGAACCAATATTTCTGACTGCTGTCAAGGCAACCTTCACACAATTTAATAGCAAGAATAGAATCCATTCTTACTAATAGTCCATTGAATATATATATATGGACACTTAAAGCTTGCAACTTGATTACAAAGTATGAAATATTGATACAATGTAGATTAAATAAACCTCTTTAAACATGAAATAAACATGTCATTGTAATGCAGACTAATAAATAGTCAATTAACATTACAAACTACAATACTTTTAAATTAGCCATGTATTACTTAGAAATAATAAGTGAAATAGTGCCAAAGCTAATTTGGGATAATGATATAATTAAGTTCCAACTCGTATCAACATAAATATCCACAGAAAAATATAGTAATCAATATTTATGACAGCTGTCAATGCAACCTTCACACCTTTTAATAGCAAGAAGGGCTAGGACATTAGATTGAAAATATTAACTCAAGCCAAGCATTTATCTATTTCTTAAATATTAAGAAACAGGTCTAAACCTTCAGACACCTACATGTCTTCAAATACAGCTCTTTAAATAAAGAAACTATATGGGCCTGAACTAAATTCAGTGATCTTGTATAATAGTAGCCTTAGAAATTTAATACATCCAAAACCCTATTAGAAAAATTATAATATTATTAAAAATCAGTCACATGCCAAATGACCTATATTTTCTCTTGTAACATTTATCATAAAAAATAAATAATCTTGTTTTGAGCTATTAGCAGGCTTTTTCTATATTACATATTAGTAATGCAACCTATATAGATTATGTGACATGACTGATTTTTACAAATTTTATAATTTTGCTATGAGGCCTTTTGAAATTTTAAATTTTTTAGCCTACTAATGTATGGCATCACTGATTTTATTTCAGGCCCAAATAGTTTTTTAGTTAAAAAGCTGAATTTGAAGTCATGTAAATGTCTGAAGATTTAGATCTTTTTCTTCATATTTAAGAATTACATAAATGTTTGGCTTGAGTTAATATTTCGAATCTAATGTCCTCACTTCTCTTTGACGAGCCATATATATATATATATATATATATATATATATATATATATATATATATATATATATATATATATATATATATATATATATATATATATATATATATATATATATAATTGTATTTCACCAAATTTCCTAAGAATGAAATACTAGCTTAAAGAATGGCAAATGTCTCAATGGAACAAAACAAATAATTTGGAAATTACTACCTCATTTGAATAAGTATAATCACATAATGGGATAGTGAGAGTCTCTTAGACAAAACCCTTTGGATTAATAATTGTGTTTTTTTTAATTACATATTATAGTAGAAACCAGTGGATTATTTCATAAAATTAATTTAAATAACTTGTCGTGGATTCATTTGTTGCATTTATTGTGTGCACATAGATTTATTATGGGGATTACTGTAACTAAGACAATCAACACAAAATTCAAAACAAATATGCTATAGAGATTGTAAGTATAATTTTTTTAGAATTAATCATTACTTTCTACATAATCCATTTTATTAATGCCTTATGATAGCAGTTGTTAAGCATATGAGTTAAATGTTAGAAAATATTTAGATTGTTTAGATTTAAAATTACCATGGTATCCTAAAATATGCCTTTATTTATTTTATGTACATGTTGCTCTCCCTTAATGATATTGAGAAAGAAGTATGAGAGGGTATAGTGTAAAATGTATTTATTGGAATGGGGTATTATTTTAAATTTTGATTATAGCAATATTACTATTTTTTTTATTTTAATGTATATGTTTGATGTATTGACATGGCCAATCTCAATATGGAGAGGTAAAAATTATTTTATGAACAATGCTCATTTCTTGTTTCTTTTTTACTATTAACAATAAGAAGTTATTTTATATGTAACCATATTTGAACTTGTAAGACGATTGATTCCTACATAAATGCAGTAGTGGTTTGTACATGTTAAAACTATTCTCTGACATAAAGAGAGTTGACAGTGGCCTTGGTATATTTATGATTGGCTAAATTCTCATCATCTTGATATTGATGTTAAATAATAGTTTTCTCATTAAATAGTTTGATAAAAATGTTTAAACGGAGCTAGCGAATGAATTTTTCTCTCCATTGTTATGCTACAGTTTAATATGATTTCTTTATTTTAGTCATACATTGTGCAAATATTATATATATATGCATAGTGACAAAGTCCTAGCATCTCATAGCCCTGAGAAAAAGGGTGCTGTGTTATTGATGGATGTTGTCAATGCTACTACATTGGTTATTATTTACACCTGGATCTTGTTTTATGCAGTAGATAGATTCCTCAGAAAATTCCCACAAAAGAAATCACACAAAAATATACTTAATTTAACTTGACAAATGAGGAATATGTTCCAGTAATTTTCAGAAATCATATAAAAGCAAAGCAACAAAAAACGTATGACTAATAAAAAATTTCAAATATTTGAAAAAAAATAATACAATACAAACTTTTTTATTAACTACAGTATTTAATTTTACATTTTTAAATACATATTTTAATAATTACCACTATTTGACAATATGCATTCATTTGTAAACTGATAAAAATCAGATTTGTGATATGTTGTCCAACTAGCATCACTAACAGTTTAGTTCTGTTTCTATATTAAAAAATGAGATTGCAATGAAAACAAAAAGATTATACATTATCATTAAATAGATTATTATTTTAAATTTAAAAAGTCAATAAAATCTTCATTATTTATTTTATTAATCTAAAAAAAAATATTTTTGTTATATGTAACAAAATATGCTTTAAAAGTTTAATTTTTTTTAATATTTATTGCAATATTTTTATACTTAAGTAGAATATATTATTATTATTATTTACTCATTAGAATAAGTAGGTCATTTACATAGAATCTAAAATTCAAATAAATATCAGAGTCTCTTCTGCAACATTCACCTATTCAATGCAATTGTATCAGTCATAGAAAACTACATATTTACTCTCATCATATATTCAGTTAAGGACCTTGGAAAATATTTGACAAAATCCCACAATTTGGGCATCCATACCTGGAATAAAACTACATATATTTTTACCCAAAGCTTAGATACAGTCATGGTTTGTTCAGCATCATATAAATAATTATCCTGCCAATGTTGACTTGCAATTACTGAGAAGTAAATCATATGTAATGGTCATATTTGTACATCCTTGCAACAAAATCCAGAGTTTTGGCAAATTATACCAAGGCTGATCTAGATGGGGGATTGAGATATTGAATAAGATCACCCCTCAGCTCCTCTACCAACTGTCCATGTCATACTACTCTATGAGTGACATATATCAGGATGCACTCTGAGTTTCTTAGTTTGCATCCCAGCAGTAGAAATGGATAGAGCAAGTTTACAAGTATTATTTTAAAAGTTGCATTATGATTTAAAGATTGATTTAAAAGTTTGTGCATGATTAATATTAACTAGCTTAAAGTTTTAGAGATGCATTTATAAATTTATTAATGTTATTTTTAATGACCTGTGCCAGAAAATATATTACAGAATCTTCATTGTTGAGGCATCTTTAGCAGATCACCATCATTCTTGACTGGGCACATCCATGTCTGATATCTTCTGGGAAGGTTTTGGGCCTTGAACTCCATTTTTAACATGGACCAATTCTCTGACAAGGCAGAAACAGTGGTTTTTATCCAAAGATTCTTGTTGTATAAAAAGTTAACAAGTGAACTCCCTATCAAAATTTAAAATTATTTATACCAGAATAAGTTCTG
This sequence comes from Epiperipatus broadwayi, assembly GCA_028023455.1. NCBI lineage: Eukaryota > Metazoa > Onychophora > Udeonychophora > Euonychophora > Peripatidae > Epiperipatus > Epiperipatus broadwayi. The sequence continues at coordinate 2,651,333 of JAQFVV010006234.1, forward strand.
TTTACAACTCCCCCCATTTACTTCAAAAAAATTAATAATCATAAAAATGAACTTTTGGTCATTTCTTGGTGAAACTATTAACAGTCAAATAAGTCATTGCTTGTTCTCAGTTTTTATTTTTAAAAGACATTAAAATTTTGTCTCCAAGTTTGATTAACTACTTTTAGATGTTTTTCTAAGAATTATATATATATATATATATATATATATATATATATATATAATTCTTAGAAAAACATCTAAATATCACTAATATATATATATAAATATATATATATATATATATTGTAACAATTATTTATCAATTGCCATTTGTAACAATATTTTATAAATTAATATAAATATGTATTATTTAGATATTTGAAATTATTAAATTAATATAAAAGATATGTATTTGTAACTATAATAAATATTTAGATAGGGGAAATTATTAATTATTAGATATGTGCCTATCCAATCTGTACCATTTGTAACTATATTAATTCATCATAGCATAGATAAAGAAATTACAGAATCACTGTGCCACTTGAAAATATCAGCATTAAAGATTCTTGGTATTTATTTATATATTGGGGCAGTCATCTGAACAATAAAACATACTGGCCATTGTCATCTAATAAAAATACTATTAAATATAGCAACTGAATAAAAGTACCCACTGTGAGATTCCTGGAGTGCCTTATGCTTATCTCCAATACAAGGTTCTTCTAACAAAGAATCCTTCCTATCCTTCTTTCCAAATATATAAGACCATTCATGGTCATATGCACACACGGGTGCTATTCATGACAACTTATAAAAAAATATATTTTATAAAACTAATATTATGAAGTTGGAAAGGGATGATATCACTCTTTATTCAGTTTAGCTAAGTACATGTGTTTTCCCATGAGCGCCACTAGATTGTTTTCAATCTAGATAAGTATCTATTTATAGTGTACTTGAGTTCAAACTCATTCAGTACATATTTATTACACATGACTTGGATGACTATTGAACAAAAATGACATTCTTACATTTTATCTATATTGATAAAATTACAAGATCCCAATATTACCAAAGTTTATACTATAGATCAAAGATTCTTATAGACATTGCTAGCTCATTAGCGTATATTGATGAACAGACATGTATAATCCTATTAATGGCTTCCAAACAAGCATGTGAAGACCATTATTGATATTGATGGCCATTTAACTAAATTATTTATCACAATAAAGGTAATAATGATGATGATGATGATAATATCATAATAATGATAATAATAGTGATATCATAATAATGATTATAATAGTGATGTCATAATAATGATTATAATAGTGATGATGATACCAGCCATGGCTTATCAATAAACTCACAACAATAAATTCATCTTTATAAACTTATAGGCATCTATTAAAATTATCCTATTTCATACTGGGATTTAATAATACTAATGGTGATGATTGATCATCATGAATCTCTTTGCATAATATTCCACTTTATATAAACCCCTATTTACTAAAACATATTCATTACGCTAAACATTAAATTTAATGATTATAATTTATTAATGATGATTGATGGCGATCATAACTTTTATATAGTATTATTTGAAACATTTTTAACTAATAACATGATATCCATCTTTGATGAGGATGATCTAAATTCATGGACACAACACAATTTTAGCTTTCTATGTTGAACTATTATTATCAAAATTTGGTTATTCTCAAGCATAATCCTTAAATACTCAAATATCAACATTCTAGTTTACCTATTATTTGGTGGACGCTTAATATTTCCAAGTTATTGCTTAATATATACGAATAGTAATACTTAATAACTGCGAGCAATGATGATGAATTAAAATGATAGAATTAAGACCAAAAAAAAAAACACAATATTCTTAATAATTACTCGGAAACCAATTAAGATATATAATTATATTTTATTAACACTACTACTCTTTCTTTCCTTCTTTAAAATTAAATCGACAATTAAATAAATGGCTGATTAATATAAAAATTCATATAAGAATTAATAAAAAAAATTTATATAAGTATAAGCAAATAAACTTAATATATAGGTTTGTCATCTTTCTTGATATCTCAAAATAAGCTGACTTAAATCAATATTAAAAAAAAATACATATTCTATAAATGCTTATTTAAGACTTTTCTTACTCATCATATCATAAAATAAATTTCAGGTGTAACTTGTATATGTTATTTCATTTCCATTCAAATGTAATGCCCTACTTTTTAATTTACCATTTTAAACTAATCATATATAACCTATTCTTTGATGTGTTTGGATAAACAGTTACACATTCACGCATTCGGTAATGTTAACATATATGTTTAAAATGTATACCCAAAAATCACATATATAAAAATATCTCTTTTTCTTTTGCAACCTTATAGCGAAAGAAAATAAAATACATATATTAATTTTTTAATATGCAACAAGATAAAATAAAAATAAAAAAACATTATAAATGCATATATCTATAGGTTGCTCATCATCATTAACATCTGAAGAACAATTAAAAAAAAACATTTCAACATTACAATATATAATAAAAAAAATAATGAAAATTTAAGTTTAAAGATTTAAACTATGTTTGTGCTATGTTGTGAGATATTGCAAATAACTATAGATAAACAAGTCTTTAATGTTTCTGTATCAAAAAAAGAAAATTGCTTTGACCAGTAAATTAAGGTTTACTTTTAATAAGTAAAAGAATAAAATCGGTTAAAGAAAGTTCATATTTACCCGTCTACTTTTTACTTCTTATTAATGTCCTGAATTTGAATTTTAGACTGCTTTTCTTTGCTCACCAACAAAAAAAAAAAAAAGTTATTGCAGATACTTTTAAGATAATGCTGAATCAATTGACTTTCTTGTTTCTTCAATTCCATTATTATTCACTGTTGATTGGCTTCCTTCTACCATTTAAAAAAAAAGTTATTATAAGTACTTTGAATAAGTAGGTACCGGTGGATTTGCTTGTTTCTCTTCTTTAAAAAAAATAATTGCTGTCGACACTTTAGATGATTGAGGTAAATCAACAAAAATTTGATTTATGGCTTCAAACTTGGTTCTACATAGCTGTTTTAAATTTTCTTTTCCTCCTATTTCCCCTTCTCCATTGGTTTGAAGGCAATGAGCTTTTAATAAGACAGGAACTAGGAACAAAGCATTCCATATAGCTTGCGTGGTTGGCTTCAAAATTTATCATTTTGTTGGTTATTACTGGATACATGATTTCATAGACAGATCAGCGGTTTTGACTCCTTCTGTATTAATCAGGAAGCAGAAAAAATGGTTTAGCAATGCAAAGGCATATTCTTATGCATAACCAAATATGTTAATATCATTTTTATAATTATTACTAACTTATAATAAATTCAATCTTGTTCCATTTCTCTCCTATTCTTTAATATTGCTTGAAAATTGCTTTATATAAACGCACATTTCATTTGCTCTTTTTTTTTCAACTTTCAAAGAGTGAGAAAAAAAAGATTAAAGCGTTCACTCTCTTTTAAAAAAAAATCTGAGCTTACATTTCTGCTTAAGAATTATAACAAGGAAGGACCAACTGAGTTGAGTCTCAAAATAATAATAATAATTTAACTGATCATCTCTCTAAAGAAATTTATTACTGACTCTTAAAAAAATTTATGATTAACTGCCCAAAAAAATTGTTTTAATCGTTTATATCGCGAAAAAACATCTGGAAATCTTTATCTTAAAAAAAAATCAAAGCTTCACAAGTTTGACGGTCACAATCAATGACAACTTATAATTGACCGCTATCATCTACATCAAAGCACCTCTTTTGTGAAAATAATTTTAAGATACAGATAAACAACAAAGCTGGCCATCTACAGTAATCAGAAATAAGTGTAAAAGCATCTTTGTGTTTGTACAGATCTATTCATTGTTTCACACGTGTACAATTTTTATCTCCTAATCTAACAATTTTACACCTTTCTGATTTACTCTCTTTTAACAAAATGAAAGTTAAATAAATTTAACACATATTATTTAATAATAAAAATATTATATAATAAATCACAAAAAGAACTGCTTATTCATAATAATAAATTTATACATATAAATCTCTGTATGTATAAAAGAATAAAAAAAAAATTTTTTTTTAAATAATTGAATACTATATGTATATGTACATATATATATATATATATATATATATATATATATATATATATATATATATATATATATATATATATATATATATATATATATATATATCTGTGTGCATGTGTAAGTGTGTGTGTGTGTTTTGGATTACCACAGGAATTGAATTATATACAAGCAAAGCTTTTAAATAAAAAGAATAATGAAATTTAAAATAATTTAAAAGAGTTGTAATGATTTTAAATCTATTGCATTACAGCTTTGTTCACATGTATCTGTAGGTATTTACACAAATATAACAATGTTTACACAACTTAATTTAAATCATATCATTTTAATAATTTTACATTCATATGACTATTGTATGTGTACACCTATACAAATATACATTATTTAATATAAAATAAATTCTTAGAAGCTGATATACATGGACTGAGATGGGTTTGAATTAGGAAAAAAATATACTACTGTGGAAAATAGTAGGTGTAACAGTATGATGGCTAAGTAATAATATTTCAATAAATCTAATGTTTCTGCAACTAGAGAAGAAACTGTTTGGCATATATCTAACATAGATTGATAAAGCAATATAGAATTTATTAATCATAGTTGTACATGTCATTTCATCTCAGGAAGTAAATTTTGTCATTTAATGCTGAAATCATAAGGAGTATACTAATTAGAATGGGTGCTATGTCTTGTTTATAAATGCTAAAAGAATGTTTATTCAAAACTATATTTTCACATGTATTGAAATATAACTTTTTGATTAATGAATATCTCTTCTTTAAGTTAAAATTCTCATTTATCAGCATACTGATTTCTTCAATAGTGTCTCACTATTTGTCAATTACTAACTATATAGGAAGATTGATTTATTTTGCTCCAATAGTATGGATGATAATGGGAATATGTGGAATTGGAAAGATATCATCATATCTGTAAAATAATAAACAATTATAGACAAATACAAAAGAATAATTATCTAAGATGTAACTAAGGAGCTTGAGATTAGTATGGACAAAGAATAACTCATTATACCCAAAATAACACAGTAATATTATATATATATATATATATATATATATATATATATATATATATATATATATATATATATATATATATATATATATATATATATATATATATATATATATATATATATATATATATATATATATATATATATATATATATATATATATATATATATATATATATTTCTCCAAAACAGTTAATAGCTAACTGACAACCTTGTGACTGAGCTTAAAATAGGTGCAGTATAAATAGAGTAATTATTTAGTGACTGTTAAACATAGTGCAGTATATACAAATAAGCATTTAAATGCCCATACTTGGAGCTACATGAAAAAGGTCACAGTAACATCATCACTATTGAATGGTTACAACAATCCAGGGCCCCCCAATCTTCTTGCACTTAACCTTTTAACCGCTAATTAAATCATTGGTTGTATGAGGTAAAAATCAAAGCTTTTAATTGGCCAACTCACAAACTGAAGACAAAGCCTATTGTTAAAACATATTCGCCTATAATATTAAATTCAACTGAGATACGTTTATAAAAAGTATATTTTTAATTTTTCAGGTTATGAAGAGAACGAAAGTTCTTTCAAAAATAAATTGCTATTTATTTATTCTAAAATATTCAATTTCGGCAACATAAAACCTATAATATAAACAAAAAGATCGACTTTTACGTTATAGAAAAGTAAATATTTCTTTTTACTACAGCTTCAATATTTTTACAAAAATCTTCGATATTTTTCGAAAATGATTTTGTTTTTTTAGTTTATTTTTTAAAAATTATTTTTAATTTGTAAAATTATACTTTTTTTAATACTTAAATCACATTCGAAATTAAAATCTCAGCGTTTATCTTTATTTTCTTTGATATTGCGGTTTCTTTGTTCTTTCCAGCCAATCAGAATGTCTTTTTCGGCCGAGAGCTTGCTAAGAACCAATCACAAATAATGTTCTTTCTTTGTTTAGGTTTAAATGCGTTTTTTTTATTTTTTACTTGTAAAATAAGTCGGAAGAGGTCACCATTGTACAGAACTTTTAAAAATCTCTTTAAAACATATCGAACGAATTTTTTAGCATAAGAATCGGCTGAGTTAGAGTGACGTCAACTGCTTACGAGAGGTCGTGTGAAAGACAGGCAAAGAGTTAAAAGCACATTCTATAATACCGGCCAGGTGGCAGGCACCATTTATTTTTTTCAACCAGATTATGGGTGCCATTTATTTTTTCAATGTAAATTTATAGTTGGATATTGTTAGTAATACAAATAATGTGCAAAAAATATTTATTTCAAAAATAAAATTATAACATGTATTTAACATTTATGTTTTTATGCAGTAAAAGTATAGTATGACCTACAATTTGATTACAATATAATACAATAATTTATAAGAAATTTTAAAAATTAAATATATTTGTATCAGATAAATAATTTTTTATCATGTTCAGATAGTGGGGGGACACACAAAATGGTCTGCAACTGCCATGATGACCATGGTCATAAGTTTGGGCACCCTTGCAATAATCAATGAGCATTAAATAAAATAAAAAGGACTATTATTATAGGTATAAAAAACAAAGAAATGGGCATGAGAGTGAGAATATGAAAATTATTACCAATAAATTTTTCATATTTGTCATTGGAATTTCCTATGCAAAAAAAAAAAAAAAAAAAAAAAACCCTCTACATCCATATAATTAAACAATATGATGTATACTGCCAGATCAAGATCAAAATACTAGAATCTGTAACTGTGAATAAGAGTTAAGAAAATATAACAGCTTACTCTATTTTAAATAATATTAAGTATATCATGTTAAAATTACTAAAATTGTAGGTTATATTGAAATCATGTCACAAACATGGTCAATTTATGTTAAAGATAGAGAAATGAATAAAGTCCTTAAGAGTAAATTATTGTATAAACAATTACTAAACAAACTAACTCAATTCTAACCTGATGCACTTTATTTTTTTTCTATTTTGAAACAGAATATTTATTAAGCTGTGTGAGAGAAGTAATTTATCCATTTTAATTTTTATTTCTCAATCAATTCTGGCTAATATATAATAATAAAAAGCCTGCTATTGCATGAAGAGTAAGATTGTTACAAACTACTTCAACAGTATTTTTTCAATACCTTTTTAGTGATTTGGTAATTTTGAGATATATGATGCTTAGTTTTATCTAAACATAACCCAGATTTGCCTTCAGTATCTTTTAGGAAAAGTTTTTTAACAGCTGAAATTACAGTGTTCTTTACATATGTAAATTTTCATAATATCTTTTTGTGAATCTTGATGAAGACCCCCTAATGTTCTCTGCCAACAGTCTGATTAAGACTTCTTTTTATGCTCTGTTTACTAGTCTGATTTATGAGTATATATTATTATTTTATATGTCTTGAGTAAGTCTGATTTTTCATAGATACTACTTTCTTTTTTGTCCCCCATATTTGGAACCATTCTGTCTTTCACCACTACTATACTCACCTGACATAGTTTACTATTAAACACAAAAGTAATAGTTCGATGTTAAAACTTATTACATTTCTGCCTCTCATATTCTAAATTTTTTTAAAAATTTTGGTATACAATTATGCTCCCTCCTCATTAATAAGTATATTATTAAAATACATGGATATATAATATGTTTCATGTTGTCTGTTGGCCATTAGGAGATTTTATTTCTATGAAACTATGACCAAAATGATTTCATTCTATTCTATGTTCTGACTACATTTTTTTTAATATTAAACATATTATTCAGGAGAGGAATGATTAATTAAATGAAGCAATATCCATTACAATAGCTTCATAGTATCCCCAATATGAAAATCACTATTAATAAAACACATGAGTGAATATCCATTAATTAATATATCTTATGTGTATTGATTAAAGTCCACTCATCATCAGGAAGAAAGATCAACATAGATGAGTCAATACCTATCTGGCAAATGCAGGGAGATATTTTTCAGTGTCATCTCATAAGGGGATTTTTAAAAATAACTAATTGTTTTATTTTTAATTTAGGTATAATCTTTTTTTTTTTATGAAATATTAATTTAGAACAAAAAAAATGCATAGCATTGTATAATAAAAGCAATTGGCAAATTAAATTTCAATAGGTAGATTCTGCAAAGTGTTCACTATTAAATAAAAAATGTAGAAGAAAAGTTTATATATATATATATATATATATATATATATATATATATATATAATATATATATATATATATAATATAACCTACTCACACATCACCACTCATGTACATTATATGAGCAAATGCCCAGGGCGCCAGTTCTATTAATGAATAGAACGATTTATCATTTTATATGATTCATAACTAATGCTGACACTCTTTTACTTCAGTTTATCCTACAGCTTCACTTAGTAGTGGAAGGTTACATAAAGTTTATAACTTATAGAGAATATAAATAAATGAAGGAAGAAATTCTATAAGTTATCAAATAAAATATAAACTTTATTTATTAATAACCAAATGATACAGGCTAGCAGAATTTTATTTATTCCATTTAACAAAATATAATTTCAATTTGATATCTTCCATCATCAATTTACACTCTATAATAGCTCAATATAACTCTGACAGAATAAAAAAGCACAACACTAAATAACTCTTTTATACAGCACATCTTAATCTAAATAGATGAATCAATGTTGATCTAGGAACACAAAAGTTAGCTCTCACGGTAATCTATATCACAGTTATAGATTAAAACTATATTAGCCAGTATTTTATAACGCTAAATTATAATAAGGTATAACGAAATGAATTGAATAATGATTACTGGGCTAGCGATTAGATAGTGAAGGAGATAAGGTATCTTTTAATCTCACATCATCATCCTAATAATACTTTAACTAGGCAACACATTTATAAATTTATCAAGTGGTAAAATATTTCACGTAATGTTTGGATCTAGGAAAAAATATTATCAGCTCTTAGCACATTTAATATCAAAGCCATAAAATAATATATTTTATTTTGTAATAGATGTAAGAAATATGGATATGTGGAAACCAAAATTCGAATGCATATAAGATCAACTTGAAACACAGTTTTAAATAATAATTAAAGCTTTTATTTACACTTAAGGTTTAGTTAAAAGTAAACAATATCAGAATAAGACTTTTGTCTTCATTTTTACAATTTACAAACAAATTTCTTTAATTTAAATTTAAGATTATCCCCATTATATTTTACACACTTTATTATTGATATATTTATAAACGTAAATTAGCTAAAAAATTATACCTTAATATTCTGACTTTAAATATACAGGCTATCTAAATAATTGTTATTAAAATACAACAATGAATAAATTATACATTATATTATTGGGCACAATATACACTTTTGGAGAGGATATACTATCAATCGTTGGAATAAAACAAATTAATACATTTGTCTATCAAAAGAGCAACTTTAAATAATCTTAATTAAATAATCACTTTAAATACCTACAATTCCATGCATACAAAATAAAGTATAAACATACACTAATCACATGGATGATTTGATGATTTTTAACTTATGGCAAATTCAACATGGTATATTATATAACGTTTATTTTCAGATATATAAACCTAGCAATATTATACCTCTATATCCGCGATATTATTTACATTATGCGTGTGTGTTACATCCCATGCAATAATAACAGAAAACAATATTTCTACACCCTATCAATTTATTCAGGAATTATTAAATAATTATTTAATTTCGGACACTGTCATACACCTACCAGCAAATAGAACACTATATCTATTCTAATGTTCAATAAAGAATTTAAATTAACTATTTATCTGACCACTGACTGAATTACACAGAGCTATATTTTATGATAACACAAACTATATGTTCAAGAGGAGTCCAGCACAAGAGGAGCAAACAATCTCTTTAACTAATATATCAACAATAACTTATTTGAATCTGAAATACACAGTTGGTGAAATTATTCTCATCACCAAACGAACAATGGGAAAATGTCACTTGACTTCATAAACATCATTTCATAATACATACATATGCAATCTAAAATAGGCTGCACTCATGGCAAAATACTTATAAATATACTAAGAGGAAAAATATTTCACCCCTACAAACATAGAACGTATCAATAATAACTTCTTTTTTCACAGCTTTTCTATATATCTAGCATTATACGCTGGCAGATAAATACGCACAGATAAATCACTCATTCCTTCAATTCTTGAGAATATGACAGCCTCCAAAATTTATATTGAGAAATAGCTAAAACTAAATGTTTATTAAGTAAATATAATAATTGCACAAAATAAACACACACATGCATAAATACGAGTATGAAAAATAATTCTAAGTTATAACATATGCGAAAGTTACGACCTATAAATAACATTAAAATATAATTTTTTATCTTAAATGAGACATTCAATTGCTTCAAATTTAAATAATATTAAATTATTATGAATGGGTTTTATACTTTAAACAGTAATAGTCTAATAACTTATGTTTTATTACATATAACATAATATTCTTTCTTTCTTTTTTTTTTCTAGCTACTCTTGAAATTAACTCTCCCTTCAAGGTAAAAGAGAGATATATAAGATTAAATCCTCTTTAACCTTTTAACCGCTAATTTTATCATTGGTTGTATCAGATAAAAATCAAATCTTTTAATTGGCCAACTCACAAACTGAAGACAAAGCCTATTGTTAAAACATATTCGCCTATAATATTAAATTCAACTCAGATATGTTTATAAAAAGTATATAATTAATTTTTCAGGTTGTGAAAAAAATGAAAGTTCTTTCAAAAATAAATTGCCATTTATTTATTCTAAGATATTCAATATCGGCAACATAAAAGTTATAATGTAAACAAAAAGATCGACTTTTACGTTATAGAAAAGTAAATATTTCTTTTTACTACATCTTCAATATATTTACTTAAATCTTCAATATTTTTCGAAAATAATTTTGTTTTTTTATTATTCTCTCTGAAAATAATTTTAATTTCTCAAAATATTCTTTTATAATAATTAAATCGTATTCGAAATGAAAATCTCAGCGTTTTTCTTTATTTTCTTTGATCAGGCAGTTTCTTTGTTCTTTCCAGCCAATCAAAATGTCTTTTTCGGCTGAGAGCATGCTAAGAACCAATCACAAATAATGTTCCTTCTTTGTTTAGGTTTAAATGCGTTTTTTTTCTATTTTTTACTTCTAAAATAAATCGGAAGATGTCACCATCGTACAGAACTTTTAAAAACGAATTCAATACGTATTTAACGAATATTTTCGTATAAAAACTGGCTGAGTTAGAGTGATTTCAGATGTCGACGAGGAGCTTCGTAAAAAACAGTCTTTTGGTTAATAATATACCCAAAATATATATGTTTCACTTTCAAATAAAAGAAAACAAATCATATTTAAGCAGTAAGATTTTTATCAGCATATCCATCGTTTTTGTGGGTATGCTATCCTGAGACGTTATCGACACTCACGAATTAAATAAACATAATATTAAATACATACAACACTACATCTGTCTAACTATCTATGATATATATACTATTAACAATAAATAATAATAAAAAAATAGAGTCATTCTTCTTTTAACTTGAGGGGGAAAATATATTGACTTGCAAAGTTCCTTTTCAAGCTTATAAATGATCCGGGGATGAATTCAAAAATGAGTGTGTGTCCAAATATGAATATGGAACATAAAACAAGTTATTGTAGGACAAACCAGTTATACTTCACAATTAATTTAGTAAACATCCAATGTCTTTCAGCCATAAGCCAATAGAGTTTACTTATATATCATCCATAATGAAAAATATTTATAATAATAAGTACGTGGAAAGACAGTTTCAGCTAGTAATTGGTATATTCTTTTATTTATTTTAAGCACATCTAGGGTATTTAATTCAATAATAACTTAACATATTTTTCTGCAGAAAATATTCACCTTCATAATTTATAGATTGGTATTTACATTATTAAGTTTAATAAATTGCTGGTAATTGTCCACAGGTAATTTGTATTTTCTAAAGCATTAACACCTATATCCGTATATAGAAGAAAACAAAAAATATGTAATATTAAAGTCATTCTATTTGATTTATATATCTATATTTGGTAAGTAGTATTAATTAATTATCCTGGATAAGTAATATTTCTATTTCTTTAATAAAACACATATTATTCTATAAGCAAAAAATGAAATATAAGATTAGCATCCCACAATAATTATTAAATATCAAAAAAAAATCAATTACACGTATCCTTTTAACTTTTAACTTCACTTTTGTATAAGTAAAATATAAGTCAAACAGATTACCCTCCCTTAATTTAACTTTACAAATCTATATAGCCATTCACACCCAACTTAAGTTTAACATTTATATAATTTAATTTAATGAAAAACAAAAAAGTCATAATAAAAGTTAAAAGAAGAAAAAATAAATGGAAATGATTTTACAAAAGAAATACATCAAATTTATACTACTTATTAATAAATAAAGTTGGTCAGATAGGATTCTATTGCAATTATTTTAAATATGAAAAGTTTTTAATTTAATGTTCATTAATTATAATGTTCTTATGGTTTTAAACAGTTCATCTTTACCTGTTGCTTGCCATTTGAATGTGAATTCCCACACCGTCCTAAAAAGATTGGTATTCTATTGGCCATTTTATTTATTCTTCTGGAGGTTTTTTACTTTAGCTGGTCCTCAATGTAGAAAATGATGTTTCATTTTTTTAGCAACTGAAGGAATTGAAAGTGTGTCTTTCAATCTCTTAACCTCCAACTCTGCACTAACACATATCTGTCCTCTCATAATAACCCACTCACTGAAAATTTTATTATCAAACTTTTCTTTTATATGTAACGTTAGGATCCAATGGACATTACTTTATCGATAATGATGATCCTTCCATTGAGGTCTGATTTCCCCAATGGATTTCTTTCATTGGCCATTATGTTCCGATTTTTTTTCATCTCCTATCTGACTGTTGCTTATACATTTGAAATGCCCAAGGGCTAGCTTACTAATTAAAATAATAATTTCCATTTTACAAAAGATTAATTAATTTATCTACATTATTGAAGATATATTGTTATCTTCAATTAAATCTTTTTAAGTTTTTGCTTTTAAAACATTTTTTCTATTTTTAATAAAGTTTTATTTTAATAATTTTTTTCATCTGTGTGATTTTATAAATATACGAGTATAAGATAGATTTTTTAATTTTCAATTTTTAATTCTTAAAAAAGTTTTTATTTGTGAAGTATTATTTTTTTTCATGCTTAATAATAAAAAAACAATGTAACGTCATTGTGGCCATTACATATATATATATATATATATATATATATATATATATTGAAATCCCCATGATGGGGATTTCATATATATATATATATATATATATATATTGAAATCCCCATCATGAGTTAGCTCACTGATCTGTCTAAGGACTCATATACCAATTGAATAGTAGCCAACAAAATGATCAAGTTTAAAGCCAACCACACAAGCTATTTGAAATGCTTCTTTTTTGGCTCCTGGTCCATTATAAGCTCATTACCTTTGGATGGAGGGAGAAGGGGAAAGAAGAGGAAAAGAAAATGTATAAAGACCTTACAGCTAGGTTTGATTAAACTATCAACAAAATTTTTGTTAAATTTTTCTTCATATTCATCTAGAGTGTCTACAACAATTTTTTTTAAATGGGAGAGACAAGCAAATCCACCTGTTCATACTTATCTAAAAGTATTTGAAAAAAACTCTTTTTGATATGGTAGAAGCAAGCCAGTCAACGAATTCAGCATTATCAAAAGCATCAACTATAAATAATTTTAAAATTGAAGAAATAAGCAAGTCAATTAATTCATGTTTATCTTAAAAGTATCTGCAAGAACTTTTCTTTTTTTATAAATGGAGCAAAGACAAGCAGTCTGAAAATTCAAACTTGGGACATTTATAGGAAGTGAAAGTAATCGGGTAACTATGAACTTTCCTTAACAGATCATTTATTATTGCCTATTAAAAGTAAACCTTAATTTATTGGGCAAAGCATCATTTTTTTTCGTTGATTCAGAAAGATTAAAGGCTTGTTTATCGATAGTTATTCTCAATATCACATAACACAACACAAACACAGTTTAAATCTTTAAACTTAAATTTTGATTATTTCTTTTATTATTATTTTTTAATATTATATATTGTAATATTAAAATGTTTTTTTTTTATTGTTCTTCATTTGTTATGATAATAAGCAACCTATAAATATATGTACTTATATTGTTTGTTTGTTTTATTTTATCTTGTTGCATATTAAAATTGATAAAATGTATTTTATTTTATTTTGCTAAAAGGTTGCAAGAATATTTTTATATATGTAATTTATGTATTAGTCTTTAATATAGGGGTATACATTTTAAACATATATGTTAACATTACTGAATGGGTGCATGTGTAACTGCTTATACAAACACATCAAAAGAATAGGTTATAGATAATTACTTTTAATATGGTAAATTATAAAGCAAGGCTTACATATGAATGGAAGTGGAATAAAACACAGGTTACATATGAAATTTATTTTTATGATATAATAAGTTAGGAAAGTCTTAAGTAAGCTAATGCTTGTATATATGATAAAAGATGGCATTCTACCAAAAACATCATCAAGCATAGTTACAGAAAACTATGCTTGATGGTGTTTTTGGTAGAACACCATCTGTTATCATAAATACAAGCGTTAGCAAGTTTTTTATGTTGTGTTTTTTTGTTTTTCGTAAATGTACCTTTGAGGTCTTTCTTGCAATGATGTATATAGCAGAGGCTTCTACTATTTGATGATGCTGAACTGAGATCAGATCCATGTAGCTATATGGCTAGCTATGCTGAGTATGAAGACATTAACGTGTCTAAAAGATTCACGCTTGCAAGCTGAATAAAAACGTTTCATAAATGCTCAGAGTTTGTGTTTAGATCTAGTTTCTTATTCCTGTCTTTCACTGATGATAACAAATAGCTGGAAATCATGATCTGAAAGTGGAATTAAAGTTAGAGATAGTGAATGCTCACTCTGAGGTTTATGTAAACATAAAACTTCACTTGATGGTGTTTTTGGTAGAACGCCATCTGTTATCATAAATACAAGCGTTATCAAGTTTTTTAACTTGTTTTTTTTTTGTTTCTCATATATATACATAAAACGCTTCTATATTACCCAATAAAAAAATATGATTTCAAATAATTATTAAATTATACTTTAATATGAATATGGACTAGAGCAAAACATGCTATTGTGTATCATGGTATTTCCTACCAGCTGCATTAAACCTCTATATATTTATTTTTATGCTCTATTGTAAGCACAAAAGAAGATACCTGCAGTCCAAAGCAAACAAGCATTGAAATATTTAATGGTGTATCAAATAAGGATCAAGGTCTTTATCATATGCAACTACAGGAGACACCATTGTATTTATCTATCCTTGCTAAAGAAAATGATTTACTAAGTCAAACTGCTTTGAAAAACAACTTGCCTATCATCTACTACTTCTATAAACGTGATTTTTATAAACATTGTTCCAATTACAATTTTTTTAATCAAAGAATCAATATTTTAATTTTTTGTTTATTTATTTATTTTTTTATTCATGTTATCTGTTGTATTTTCACACTCTGATGGTGAAGCCTCAATTTTTTTTAGAATTAACAATGAAGAAAGAGGGGATTATTCACTTTGATATTTTTCTATTTTCATTATAAATAAAATTTAGGTTAACCCACCTGCTTCACATCAGGTTATCCTCATAAATTTTAAGGTAAGATTCTCTACATTTAATTTTATAGATTCAATTGCAACACTTATACAGAATACATGTTATGTTTTATTATGTTGAGTAACCTTGTGTATATAATTTCCAGTATGTTTGCCTAATCAACTAGTATTTATCTCTATCATATATATATATATATATAAATTGGAGGAACTTGTTAAATAGGTTAGCATCTACAAATATATAATTTACCTAGCCAGCATCTCAATTATCTTAAATAACTAAAGTTTTTTTTTTCTATATAATTATGATTTGTAGAGAATGAGTGACATAGGTGGATTTCTACCATGGGGTATAAGGGTTGGATTATAATAATCATTAATTAGTAAAATGGTAGCGGTTCACATGTGACTCATGTACATATGATTATTTTTTTATCTTTACTATTGTTGTTATACTTTATGATATTTATTATTGTTAATAAATATTTAAGAGTTTGTATTATTCCGGTCTCTGGTTTATTGAGTTGTCATGGTATTCCATAGTTTATAAACAATTATGCATGCACACATATCTATTTTAGTTATTAAACAAAAGCTTGAAAATAAAACAAATATAATAAATGCTAGTTATAACCTATATATAGGTGTGAAAGTTGCTGTGTTTATCTGTTCATACCTGCTAAAGGAGTCAAAAGCAATATTTTCTCTGGGTTTGAATATTAGAGCATAACACGAATTTAAAAAAGTAGGGAAAGTGGATGATCTAACCTAAATTGCATTTAATATTAGCAAATAAGGATAGAGTTGGTCAATTAAAGTGTATGCAATCATTGGTTAAGCATTTCATCAGGTTCTCATTAGCATTCTATCAGAAGACCAACAATTTGAACATAGTAAGATGCAACTTTTTCCCCTTCTAAGCCTGGTAGGTCTCTGTAGATTGTTTCATTAGGGGCAATAAATTAGAGCATATTAACTTATCCCACACCAGATTGCTACATCTGCATAGTATTACAGTCTGCAAGTTAGTTGACCATCCCTTACATCTGGCACATCATTGTTGCGTTTGGTGAGATTATGATTGTTGATGAAGAGTACCATCCATTATATCTGGTGTTGGCAATGTTTGGGGCTCGATAGATAGGTGTACCATCACATATAGACTTTGTATAAGTTGGTCATACATTGTTATTGAACTAGCTGATTGTTGAATCTGATCTATATATCCTAGTGTTTTTAATTTTTTCCATTTTATCTGGCATCATCAACTTTGGGTCTAGTGTTAATCATTCTGTCCGTTATAGTATTGAGACTCCTAACCCCAGCATTTAATTTTTTTCAGCATATAAAAGTTGTCATTTTAAGACTTGAATACATTGGCACTATTCCTTCATTAATGAGAGAATAAGCCTCCCAGTATTGGACTTTTTGTGATTTGGATTTAGGTTTTTTCTTTAAATACACAAAGTTTTAAAATGTAAATTTTTAGTTAAACAATAGCTCATTAGATAAACTAATGTTATTTATAAAAGTTTAAACTTATTTCTCAATTGTTTCAAGAATCGATTTGCTTTAGGCTATTAATAATTGAAAAATTTTATTAAATAATGAATCTATAAACATTTCTTGGATTACGAGCATTTCTTGAGACATAAAAAAATCAATCTGATGAAAAATAATATTCATTCAATCATCAAATGATCGATTAAGCAGATATTTTGACATTAAAAACAATAAAAAATATGAAACAATAAACTTCATATATATATATAGTTACTTTAAAGGTCATCTATAACTTACAATTCAGTACAATGTGCTGCTGTTAGGATCCACCGTTCATTAATGATAGCCCCTCCACAAATATTTTCTCCATCATTTTGAATTGAGACCTATATATATATATATATATATATATATATATATATATATATAATCAATTTAAAACAAAATTGCCACCGTCAAGTCACTAGAAATGAAAAACAATAATAAGTTTCATATTTTTTTTTATAAATATATATGTATGCATTCTGTAGATTAAGACTGATAAAAAATCTAACAGTGTTATTATATATGGATATAATATAGCTAGGATTGTATGGACGGGAGTAGAAACAGCTGGGTTAACATATGATAAGTATGCAATATGTGTTATTATAGGGGTGTTAGATTTGTCAAGCATTGTTGGTCTAGTGGTTAGCATAGCTGCCTTCCTAGCAGCCGTCACTAGTTCTCTTACTAGTCAACACATTTGACACATGAAAAAAGGGATGTTAGATTACTTACAAAGAGTTCAAAGAAAAGTACTAAGACATGTATCAGATGCATATGTGTGGATGGCAAAGGAGGCATTTCAAATATAAATTGTACTAAAATTAATTTTATATCTGTAATAAACGATCAGCTTCTTAGTAAGTTTATTATGTCAAAAATATTGTTATTTAAGTATCTAACATAATGAGTCTATTATTTATTAACGAATATTGTTAGAAAAGTTATAAGAAATGAGACTTGTTTATTAATTATTAAATAAAATATTTAAAATCATGTAACATTTATGAGGGTTAATAATATTTATAAAAAATAAATGTTTGATTTTATAAGTTATTTAATTTACTTTGTTAATAAATTATAAAAAGTCATGGGTCTCTTCAGTGAGGAGTTGGGACATTAGATTCAAAAAACCAACTCTAGCTAAGCATTTATCTAAAAGTTATTTGTTAAGAAGAAGATCTGAAACTTTTAGACATCTACATGTCTTTAAATTCAGCTATCTAACTGAAAAAATGATATGGGCCTGAACTTAATTCAGATACTCCATATATTAGTAGGCTTAGCCATATAATTCAGCCAAATCCCCAATAGCAAAATAATAATAGTAATAATAAAAAGTCAGTTGTCACATGACTTATATATAGTTTGCACTTACAAATATGCAAAATTAAGGGCATGCTAATATACTCTAAGCAAACATTATTTATTTTATTTTATGATAAATGCTATTACAAGAGAAGTGCAAGCAATATATAAGTCATGTGACATCTGATATTTTATTGTTACTATTATTATTATTTTGCTGTTGGGTCTTTGGCTCAATTAAATGGCTAATCCTACAAATATATTGAGTATCTGAATTAAATTCCGGCCCATATTATTTTTTCAGTTGGAGAGCTGACGTTAAAGACATGTAGATGTCTAAAAGTTTTAGATCTTCTTCTTGACAATTATCTTTTAGATAATTGCTTAGCTTGGGTTGGTTTTTTGAATCTAATGCCCCTACTCCTCACTGAAGAGACCCTTCTCTTGTAGTATCATTTATCATAAAATAAAATAAAAAATGCTTGTTTAGAGTTCATTAGCATGCTCTTAATTTCACATATTTGTAAGTGCAAGCTATATATAAGTCATGTGACATCTGACTTTATATATATATATTGTACCGGTCAAAACCCACCACCACCGCAAGTCAAATCGGATTCAAACTCAGGCGAACCAAAACTGAATTAAAACCCAACCCAACAGCTCAGATAGCAGAAATCGACGGCACAGTGCCATGCACCAAGAACTAGCTCAATGGTTGATGAGGACTAGAGACTCCTGAGTAACACTAATATCTAAGGATTTATATACTTTGAATAATTTTACAATTCGAATCACATGTATGTTCGGGTTGCCAACACAGACAGCGAGTATTAACATTTAAATAATTATAAAAATAATGATGAACTAAGAAACCAAGTATGTTAGAAAATATTTAATAATAATAATAATTCGTTTTGTTCAATAAAATATAGATTGCATTAGTTACTTCTAGTCTTTAAAAGAATTTATAAATATAATAAGAGTGGCGGTCCTTATCATATGCCAACAAGTATTACACAACATGGGATTATATGTCTATGCCCCCAACGAGAAATATAAAGGCAGATAAAGGTATTCATTAAGAATGGAAATGATTGTTCTAATTTTATTACGATGGAATGTGAGATTTATTTTCACATTCGGAAATCTATTCATGAAGAGCAAAACGTATTTTAAGGCATAACTTTAATCTTGATTTGAAAACTGATTTAAACTAAATATATTTGAGAATTGGTTCGACTTTAATTTAAATCACTTCATCACGAATTATGAGCATGGATCGGGTTTTACCGGAACAAAGATGCAACGGTACTGACGAATTACAAGGCAGAGAGTAAAATTGAAAGATGATTGCTAGTCGATGATCGAAGTCCTATGGCAGCTTGCATTTGGCAAGTCTTACGCTCTTTGACTAATGAATCGGAAAGGAAGTACTTTCTTCCTCGAGAAATTTAAATAAGAGAATATGATCACCGACCAGCCTAACGGAGTGGAAGATGGCCCTATGTCAGCAACGTTTGATGATGATGACTTGATAGTCATCGTTGAAAAATAAAACCCATGTAGAATGCTCTACGTGATGACTTGACCAATTAATTCAAGTCAAACGAGCTTTTATCGAACTATTTTAAAACATTTATAAACTATATTAATTATGCCCTAATATCGTGCCCTTCCTGAATATTAATATAAAATAACAAAAGTGGAATTAAAATACATTTAACCCTTTATCGACCCTTTTTGCAATAAAAACATTTAAGGTTATATTCGAATAAATATATATTAGTGGAACAAGAAATCAATATTTTAACATTTTGTGAGTATATAAACACTTGTAACTTAGGAGCTGGGGACATAGGTGAAAAACGGAGCTAATAGTTTATTATTAGCCAATTATAAAAATAATAAACATGTAATATTTTCTTTCGACTCGATGATAAATAGAACTTTCAAATTTAGTTCTAATGGGCGAGAGTTACTATTTGAAATTAATATTATAATATTTGCATGAGGCAAATAGAACAGAGGAGCTCATCGAGTTGAATGATTATTGGCATATAATTTTTAAATAGCATTAATAAATCACATGATAAATATATATATATATATATATATATAACATGTTAAACGAACCACCAGGTAAGAAAAGGAAAAGATTAAAGACTAGAGATTGAAAGAATTACAATATAAATTTATAGTAGCATTTTATAAAGATTTTTACATTAAATAATAAAGAGCTCTTAAATAGGGGGAGTGTAAAATAAAGTTCGAACTGGCCAGAAAGTTTAATGTTCATTATAGAAATATATTACCCCTTCCGCTGATCCTTAAGTTACATCTCCAAGTTGTTGAAAATTTAGGCATCATTGGTTGACTACTGGAACAGTATTTTAGTAGCTTTCATAATTTTAGCAGAATGATCGGTCCAGAAAAAGGTTCAGCAGCTCCAATGAAGATTTCTCGGGACTTTAGGAACCATAGCCAGATTCCTGATGTTCTAGCCCTCTATCATGATGAAATACAATTTTTATACGCACAGAGTTCACTGCACTACTCTACCACAAAGCTAGCTTTTTTTTCCTCCTGACTTTTCATGGCTATATATATTGTCCAGATGCCTTAAGGCTAGCGCTCATTTTATTATCAATGTGTTTTTTTATAATTAGTTGTTTTCAAATACATTCCTTCGATAAGGCTTTCAAACTAATTAGCTTGAATTCCTTCTCTAATTGAAAATGAATTCTTAAGATTTGAAAATGATTTAATTAGAAAAATGAATCCTTATCTTTTTCCAATTCATAAAAGTTTACTATTGTTTTTAAGAATTTTAAAGCTTATGGAAGGAATGTAGCTTTTAATCTGCGAAACTTTACAAATTATTTAAAGGTGAAAAAAAACAAGTATTCCCGATGCAATGAAACTTTCAAACAATTATATATATTTAAAATTTACAAATATATATACACACCATCCACACAATTTAATATATATAAATTCATGAATATTTTATCATAAATTTATTTAGAGAATTGATCAAATTTAAACTAAACTAATTAATTTTACTACGCATTTGAAATAAGTTATTCATTATGGAAATTACTGTGGATTGAACGTATAAAGCCCCATTGCATCGGAAATTTAAGGTTAGTATTAGGGTAAATAACATGAAGCTAGGATCGAACTCAGATACGATGCTTCAATATATATATATATATATATATAAATTAGATAAGTGTTTGACTTACTATTGAGGTATTTAGTCCATAAATAGAGTAATATATGTGTGAAAGACCTAATCCTTTGGTACTGAAACTTTTCCGGTTGCTTTCTTACTCTACCAATTGATTTTGTAACACCTCGGCCAAAAGCAATATTTTTTTTTATATTTTAACTTAATAATAGTAATATTTTTTAATATATTTTTTTTATTTAAACTTGTATGTGTTGCAAAATTCAAACAAGTATTTAGTTGTTTACATCTAATAAAATCAGGAATTCCAAGAAAATTAACAATGATGCTTGCTGAAAAGTGCTGCTTTTTATTAACCAATTACATGATTACATAATTTTATATGCTCTGAACTGCTTTATCTACAAATACAAATCAGGCTTATTTTTATGTTGGTAGGCTTCACTCTAAAATAGGTTTGAATGTAACAATACCTATGATAGTATGATAATTGTCTGTGAGGTCCATATGTGTGATGGTTTCTTCTCTATATAGTTTTCCTGCAAGGTTTATGTCTTGAGTATGTTTAAGTCATAATAAACAAGAGCTCCATAACTTGGTTACGAACAAATAGAATGTTGCTGCTTTGTACTTTGAATCTTTGTGCTGATATTATAGTTGACAGTTATTGGTAATGGTTTGAGAGTATTTATTGCTTATGAAAGATAGATGATGATTGATCTATGGAGACAGCTGATGATTATTTAGTTTACATGTCAAAAACATCTGTTTTTAAATTTCCAAATCTTTTTTGTGGATTTCCAGGCTTTTATTTTTTATAAAAAATATTTTTTGGGGGAGGAAGAAGATAACTGGTATAGGTAGTAAACATGGAGTAATTGTCACCATGACATGTATTGAAGTTTTTTTATGAGTAGTCTCATTGCATTTGTGTATATGATAATGAATAAAAGCTTCTGGAACAATATTACTTCAAACAGTTTTGGCTTTGATTACTGAATTGGGAAAAGTTTTGGAAACAATATTATCTGATTCTGGGGTTGTTGAAATACCACTTAAGTTGTAACAATTATGATTATCATTATCTACTTCATGCAGTGTCAAGTCAGCAGGTGGAGGAATAAAATAGTGTGTGCATAAGTCTAGATGATAGGTAGTAAGTCCATGGATAGAATATTTATGGATGTAATCATGAAAAAAATTTGCTCCTGGCTTTATTTGTTGATTTGGTGATTTAGGGGATCAATTGTATTTCCTGAAGATTGTGTATGGAGATTAATACTGAAACAGTCAGATCTATCAATCCTACAGTTTTACCTATTATACTATAGTAGTATTTCTATCTAAGTAACTATCACCAATCTCTTGTATATAAGATTAATATTGCATTAAAAAAGAGGGTAAATTTAAACATAAATGTATTAGTCATGTATGTGTGCGTATATCATAACATACAGTATGAAAATTGTATATGTATATGTAAAAACTCATATATTCACACACATATAGTTCTAGTAGTAAATAAATGGAAATTGTGTTGTATGTGTAACATGATACTACATATATGCATGAAAGATTAATGTTAACAGATTTACAACATTGTAAATTTCTTTACTTAGAATAAATATTCTAAAACTAATACTTGTATGTGTTGTTTAATTCTTCATATATTGCTAAATTAATTGATCAAGTTACATATACAATCAGATGTTTTTCATCTGTAGATTTGTTTTGTAAAAAAAGATGATCTCATAACACTTAAAGCTTTCTCACTGTAATTTGACCTAATTTCAAAATTAAAATTAACAATAGATTGTAAATTATCCTGGTTGACCAGATGGAAAATTGAGCTGTAAGCACAGTGGGATTCTACGATTTTTAAAATACAGCAACAATATTAGCAAAATAGGTCTAAAAACTTACTATGACAGAGGAGAGGGGGTAAGCTGATAATATAAGCCTCTTCAGCCATTTTAAATTCATTCAGATATTATTTTAAGTCAACTCATTGACAAATTATGTAAAATTGGTGATGGTGATGATAGTGGGCTAGATTAGCAACATTCCTTTGCTGTCCAGAATCCTGGAAGATCTACAATGTGGAGAGTAGTAAGATAAAAGCTGTAGGATAGAAGCAGATACCCATTAATAGGGCCTTTCAACCTGAAACAAACTTGCCATCAGAAAGAAAAGAGAA
>JAQFVV010006234.1:2680587-2733087 GCA_028023455.1 Epiperipatus broadwayi
CTAGAACTCACCCCAGGGAACTCCAGGTAAATGCCAAAAAGTTCAAATCCTAATGGCCTGATCTGAGAATCTATGTTCATTACCCCTAGAATTGTAACTCCTTAACTTTAAAGTATGTAATTAAGTTCAATGGAAATATTTTAACTGATTATTTAATTCTTTTCATGTTAAATTATTTATGTTTTTTTTTAGTAACTTAAGCTCAACTCAATTTTAATATGTTGATTATTAATAGTTTTAACAAGGCTGTAAACCTTAGCAATGAGCGTCTGAAAAAATTGTCACTAGGGACCTCTGTAGGTCTTTAAAACACATGCTTACGCTATGAAGAAAAGAGAGTTGAATATAATTTTTTTTTATATTGATTTTAAAAATATAATTTCATTATTTCATTTTTTATTTTTGACAAACTTCACTCACGTGGAATCAAAGAAAGTAATTTGCTAAGAGAACAAATAATAGTCACAAGGGTGAAGAGAGTTTTTAGTGAAGAAAAGTTACCTTTAATTAAAAATACATTTTTTTTTTCGCAAGTAAAGTGATGTCGAATTGATGTATATGAAAATAAACTTACCATAATTCTTTAAACAATTTTATTATAGAGTTTCCAGGATGTGATTCTATAATTTTATATTTCTTTAATTTGAAACAAAATAAAATGCTAAATATTTTGACCTAACAATAGCGCTGCTGGAAAGCATCATTTGATTATCATGCCCTTTTTTTAATGTTAGAAAAGTGGAAAGGGGGGATTTATTTGAGAAGTGATTTTGTTTTTTCTTTATGTTTGGTTTTTGTTAGTTAAATATTTATGTAAAATAGTTAGTTGTGCAGGTTAATCTCTATGCAGTATTAGATCATTTAAGATTATTTAATTATAGTAATTTCATATTTGGTGATTATAATTTCTCGGGTTATTAAAGAATGCTAGTACTAGTTTGGACATACATAAAACAGTCACTTATTGTGTTATGAATTGACTCCTGGTCATACATCTGTGAGCCAGAGAGTGTGTTTGAAGTAGAATTGGTTAGTCAGCATGATATCCGTATAGGCGGACATGAGGGCTCTCCTAATTCCTATCTCCTTTCGGTATTTATTCACAAAATGGCAGATGTACCAAGTTTCCTTTTTCTTCATTGGAATAGGCATGCAAGTCTATGTGAACCACCTCCTATGACCCTACCTATATTTCTTATTTCATTTGCATTCATATGTTTATAAACCTGACATTATTTTGTTTTTGTTTTCCTTTTGCTGATCTTATATGTAAGCCATAGGGAACTAATTCTACTCAAGGATCATTGACCTGAGTAAACAATCTTTTGTTAATTTGTGATTAGTTAAAATCTTTTAATTTAGCTAATTCATGTTATAATTTTATAAGGAATGATTTTAGTTGAAAGTTCAACTAATGCTATTTGTTTGCTTGATAGTTAACATAACTATTTTTATATAACAGCTTACAATTTTAATCACTGTGAAGTTAGTTTAATGCTATTCCAGCAAGGTCCATTAATGTAATAAAATATTATTTTATTTGAGATATAAATTCTTATTTATAAAGAAAGAGAAAATAAATCATTTTCTTTTCTTATGTCATTGGAGTAAGACTACAAATCAATTTTTATTTTTATGATTGTTTTTTTTTCTTTTTTGATATCCGTTAATATCAAATGTTTTAAATCTTTTTAAAATAAGAAATACGATGTTTTTTTTTTTATATATATAATCAGTTCGTCAAATGTTTAGACATGCTGATGTATAATTATCTTGTACTAAATGTAAGTGGAGAATTTAGAATCCATGGTCATTTAATTCTAAAATCATTTTTTTAAAAATAAATATAAACAAAACTCAAATTGTGCAAACTAAAAAAAATGAAATATATATCTAAATCAAAACTTCCCTTGTTTTTCAAATCACTTCATTTAATTTTATTTTAAGTAATCTTTGATTTTAAACATATATATAAATCAATCACCCAAGTTCTCATTAAAATATAATTAAAAATGAATCTCATGCTTGAAGGCACAACTCTGGGAGGGTGAAAGTAAAGGAAATCAATGTTATTGTCAAGAAAGGTTATTGATTAGATCTTTGACCTGGGAATATGAGGAAATAGGACAGAATTCATGATGTACCTGCCTTATATATTTTGTACATGAACGGATTTGAGGTACTTTATCTGCATTCTGGGTTATGCTGGAACAATAAATGCTTTTTGTCTGGTACATTATTATTATTATTATTATTATTATTATTATTATTATTATTATTATTATTATTATTATTATTATTATTATTATTATTATTATTATTATTATTATTATTATTATTATTATTATTATTATTATTATTATTATTATTATTATTATTATTATTATTGTTGTTGTTGTTGTTGTTGTTGCTGTTATTATTATTATTGTTATTACTATTATTATCATCATCATATGGAAAAAAAGAAGCAGGATACTTCATTATCATGTGGAAAAAAAATCACTGCTGGATTGATAAGAATTAATTGTTATTTTTTCCTCAATTTTGGGATATATATATATATATATATATATATATATATATATATATATATATATATATATATATATATATATATATATATATATATATATATATATGCATCGAGTTTGTATGGATGAATAAATGTAACCTCTGTAATTATTTAAGTCTTTGTTATGGTTTCTTTTTTAAAATTACAAAGTTCATAAACAAGCCAGAGTTAATAAATTATGAGGCTTAACCTTTCTGTTGATGCCTACAAGACCTTGCGTTGACAATTGAAGTCATTATAATTCCATTATTTTTAATGCTAGGATAGCTGTTTTATAGAAATAGTTATATTTTTAAAAATTCTGTAAGATGCTGTCTTCCCTTAGAATTTTATATTTATATTAAATTTAATAGAAACTGTCCCTTTAAAACAATGAAAAGAAACTACAGAAAAGAAAATTATTTGGATCTTTGTTTGCAATTATCTAATTTTAACTGGGAGAATTTGTATTCTTCATCTGATGTAGATTTCTGTATGAAGTTTTTTGAACAATCATTTAGTCAACTAATAGACAAATACATTCCTAAGACAAATTTTTTAACTAACCATTTTCCTCTCTGGCTTTCAGTTTCTCTTAAAGAAATTATTAAAAGGAAATCATTTCACCATCATAAATATTGGAAAACTGAGAACTTAAATTATTATAACAATTTTATTAATTATAGAAGATTGTCAAAGGTTATATATCATACAGATTTTCAAAAATTTATACAAAATACTGAAAGTCATATTTCTGACAATCCTTTGCAATTTTGGTCTCTAGTTAAGGATTTAGGTATTACAAAAAAAAATTACAGGGTAATAATTCTAATCTAGTCGCTGATGATTTTTCTCATTATTTCTCAGAGCTTTTTAAACAACCTAATTATTTTACTGATTTAAATATAATTATATGCACAACTTTTCACTTCTTTTTCTTTTTAAATTATAGCTCCATGGTAATAAATATATAAATTCAACATTCCTTTTCTTTTTAAAACTTGTTTTATTCCAAACTATAATTTTCTTTCTCTTCCATACAACGTTTCAACTACATTCTGTAGTCATTATCAAATTTCCTTAAAAAAATAATAATAAAATAAATAAAAATAAAAAAACAAAAATAATAACACAAATAAATAAAATATTAATACATTCCAAATATATAATATTCAAATAAAACCATAATATTATTATAATCTACAAATACAATTATTTACCTCCTTCCCTATCTTTAATTATTTCTTTTAAAATACCTTTATAATTTAATACTCTTCTTATATAAATTTATTATCTATTCTCTAAATCTTTACCCATTAACATTCTTTTTATACCTCTCCCTCATTTTTTATTTTTATATATTATTCCTATATTATCTTATTTTTTATCTTTATTTATTAACATTCTATTTAATACTGGTTTATACTGATCTATATATACTTCCTCTTTTTTTATTCTATCTTTAAAATTTGTAACGCATTCCAATGGCCTTATATCAATATTTTCATGCTTAAATTCCTTTTTATGAATATATATAGCAGATTTTTTATCATATAAATGCTGCCTTAATCTAGTTTTTAATTTATTCTTACTTGTTCCTATATAAGTCATATTTACATTACTTTTATCACAATCC
This sequence comes from Epiperipatus broadwayi, assembly GCA_028023455.1. Classification (NCBI taxonomy): domain Eukaryota; kingdom Metazoa; phylum Onychophora; class Udeonychophora; order Euonychophora; family Peripatidae; genus Epiperipatus; species Epiperipatus broadwayi. Next base: position 2,684,775 of record JAQFVV010006234.1, read on the forward strand.
ATACATTTAATTGTATATACTGAATTTATACATTCTAAAATATCAATTTTATTATAATCCTGAATATATGGTAAAAAGATTGATATCTAATTATAATATTGAAAATATAAAAAGAAAGATTAAATTAATAAAAATGGAGAAAATAAAATAATTTATATATGATTTAGGGTATCAAGATATTTATTTTTTAAAATTAAGAATTTTTTTTAGGTATTTTAATAGGAGATATAAAACATTAATTTGCCCTGTTTATAAAAAGAAACAATGTTTGGGTGAGTTAATAAATGATTATGATAAAATTGATATTTTAGAATGTATAAATTCAGTATATATAATTAAATGTATGAATTGTGATAAAAGTAATGTAAATATGACTTATATAGGAACAAGTAAGAATAAATTAAAAACTAGATTAAGGCCGCATTTATATATATAAAAAGGAATTTAAGCATGAAAATTTTGATATAAGGCCATTGGAATGCGTTAAAAATTTTAAAGAGAGAATAAAAAAAGAGGAAGTATATATAGATAGGTATAAACCAATATTAAATAGAATGGTAATAAATAAAGATAAAAAATAAGATAATATAGGAATAATATATAAAAAACAAAAAATGGGGGAGGGGTATAAAAAGAATGTTAATGGGTAAAGATTTAGAGAATACATAATAAATATATATAATAAGAGTATTAAATTATAAAGGTATTTTAAAAGAAATAATTAAAGATAGGGAAGGAGGTAAATAATTGTATTTGTAGATTATAATAATATTATGGTTTTATTTGAATATTATATATTTGGAATGTATTAATATTTTATTTATTTGTGTTATTATTTTTGTTTTTTATTTTTATTTATTTTTTTATTATTTTTTTAAGGAAACTTGATAATGACTACAGAATGTAGTTGAAACGTTGTATGGAAGAGAAAGAAAATTATAGTTTGGAATAAAACAAGTTTTAAAAAGAAAAGGAATGTTGAATTTATATATTTATTATAATGGAGCTATAATTTAAAAAGAAAAAAAAATGAAAAGTTGTGTATATAATTATATTTGTACTTCATTTACTTGGATGGATTTTTGAAGATATTTTTTTTTGATGATTGAAGATTATTTGAATAATAATGTGGAAATATTCAAGGAGAATTACATAATAAAAAACATTATTTGGTTGAAATAGTTATTGACTTTATGATAAAGGATTTTTTTGATAAAATGGATATATTTATTGAAAATTTGAGAGAAAAGTTTATAAAAAGTTATATGAGCAGTATGGATTTTAAAGAATGTATAAAAATAGTTAATCAATAGATGAAGAATAAGTTAAAGATCATTAAAACAATATTGGATATATTTTTTTTTAAAAAAATGTTTGAGTAATAATATAATACCTAAATTTTTAAAGTTAAATAAGTTTATAAAGATGTTTGGATATAAATTTGTAAAAAAATGGGAAATAAAATTGTTAAAAAAAAAGATAAAATTAAAATATAAAAAGAAAGCTAAAGCTTTAAAAATAGTTAAGGATATATATAATGTGTTAGTGAGATGGGTCATGATTGAGGAAGAGAATGAATTAAAATATATATTTTTAAATAAGGTTTATTATATGAAAGATAAGGTTATGAAGAGGCATAATAGAAAATTTAATATTTTATAAGATAATAATAATTATAAAAATTATCATGATAAATGTAATAAAGAGAATATGAAATATGATAATATTATTGATAAAAATTTTTTGTTATTAATTTAACTGATAAAAAATTTAATAATGAAGAATTGAAATTTTTAGAAAAAGGATTAAAATATGTACCAGTAAAATATGTTAATATTAATAAACAAGTTATTGAGATTAGGACAACATTAAAACTGATTGAAAATAAATGTGATAATTTGGGTTATGATTGGAAAGATAAGGAATTTTTATAAAATGATTTGAGATATGAATTTAAAAATTTAGAATATGAATTAAAATATAATAATAATGATTATGTTAGAAGATATGAAGAATGGGATGTTGGTAAAAAAATGTGTGAAAAATATAATGATGTGTTTTTTTTAAGAGGGTATAAAACATTCAGTATGGTTGTTATGAATAAAGAAGAATATAATTATAAGATGTTAAATTTATTAGAAGATAAGTATTTTGAAAGAATTAATAAAGATGAAAGTATGAATATGAATAAAAAAAACAATATTGTTTTGGTAATGTATGAAAAAGGTTTTATTGATAAATTGGAAATGATTAGATTAAAAAGAATGGATGTAAATTGTGCAAAAATAAAGGGTATTCCTAAAGTTCATATGGAGGGTGTTCCAATGATACCAATTGTTAGTGGTATGTATTTGTATTATGAAAATGTATCTAAATGGGTATATAATAAAATATTTAAAAGATATATGGGTTTATTTGAAAAAAATAATGTAAGTAATTCTATACAATTTATAAACAAATTAAAATTTTTTTTGAAAGAGAATAATTTTAAAAATATTGTTTTTGTTAAATTTGATATTCTTAATATGTATAGTAATATTGATCCTGAAATTGCAATAGATTATATTATTGATTTATATAGAAAAGATAATAATGTTAAAAACAAGATGGAAATTTATATTTTGTATGAATTATTGGTTATTTGTTGTAAAGATCTTATTTTTAGATAAGGAGATAAATTTTATAAACAGAAACATGGATTAAGTATGGGAAATAGTTTGAATGGCTTTTTAGCATATATATATATATATATATATGTGTGTGTGTGTGTATGTATAATTTTGAAAAAGAATTTTTTAATAATGGAAAAAATAAGCCAATTTTTTATAATAGATATGTAGATGATGATTTTTTGATTTTTAATGGAAATGTTAGAAAAGCAAATATTTTTTTGGTGTGTATAAATACAAAAAATGATAAAATAAAGTTTACAATCGAAAAAGAAAATAACAATGTAATTGATTATATGGATATAAGAATTATTAAAAAATTTGGAATGGATGGAATAATTTATATAATTACAACAGTATTTAGACAGAATACATATTTTGGATTAGCTAATAATTGGTACTCTGATATTGAAAAACATTGCAAGCTTAATATTGTTAATAATAAGATTATTAAGGCTGTTAAGGTATGTTGAAATGAAATGTTTTTTTTAAGAATGAAATAAATAATATTAAGGGTTGAATGTATTAAAAATGATTATCCTGAATATATTGTAAAAAGATTGATATCTAATTATAATATTGAAAATATAAAAAGAAAGATTAAATTGAATAAAAATGGAGAAAATAAAATAATTTATATAGGATTTAGGGTATCAAGATATTTATTTTTTAAAATTAAGAATTTTTTAGGTATTTTAATAGGAGATATAATACATTAATTTGCCCTGTTTATAAAAGGAAACAATGTTTGGGTGAGTTAATAAATGATTATGATAAAATTGATATTTTAGAATGTATAAATTCAGTATATACAATTAAATGTATGGATTGTGATAAAAGTAATGTAAATATGACTTATATAGGAACAAGTAAGAATAAATTAAAAACTAGATTAAGGCAGCATTTATATGATAAAAAATCTGCTATATATATTCATAAAAATGAATTTAAGCATGAAAATTTTGATATAAGGCAATTGGAATGCGTTAAAAATTTTAAAGAGAGAATGAAAAAAGAGGAAGTATATATAGATCAGTATAAACCAGTATTAAATAGAATGTTAATAAACAAAGATAAAAAATAAGATAATATAGGAATAATATATAAAAATAAAAAATGGAGGAGGGGTATAAAAAGAATGTTAATGGGTAAAGATTTAGAGAATAGATAATAAATTTATGTAAGAAGAGTATTAAATTATAAAGGTATTTTAAAAGAAATAATTAAAGATAGGGAAGGAGGTAAATAATTGTATTTGTAGATTATAATAATATTATGGTTTTATTTGAATATTATATATTTGGAATGTATTTATATTTTATTTATTTGTGTTATTATTTTTGTTTTTTATTTTTATTTATTTTATCATTTTATTTTTTAACAAAATTTGATAATGACTACAGAATGTAGTTGAAACGTTGTATGGAAGAGAAATAAAATTATAGTTTGGAATAAAACAAGTTTTAAAAAGAAAAGGAATGTTGTATTTATATATTTTTTTACTGCTTTAACTGAAAATAATGATCTAGTTGAAGAAAGGATAACATTTGATTCATTTATTGAATCTGATGTTATTTTTGCTATTGGGCAGCTTAAATTATATTCTAGTATGGGCCTTGACAATATTCCAGCTTTCATTTATAAAGGGATGTGCTGAATACATTGCTTCTCCTCTTTTGCATATTTTTAATTGCTCTTTGGCAAATGGTACTTTTCCTACATCACTTAAAATTTCTAAAGTTGTTCCTATTTTTAAGAATGGATCTACAAATTTGGTGACTATAGGCCTATTTCAATTCTACACAATGTTGCTCAAATTTTTGAAAGATGTTTATATAATAACTTTATCTTGGAGGTCTCTAAGGTTTTGACACCAGAGCAGCATGGATTTTTGCCTAATAAGTCAATTGAAACAAATTTGCTAACTATTTTTGATCACATTTCAAATTCAATTGAGAATAAATCTCGGCTACATGTTGTTTATTTTGATATGTCCAAGGCTTTTGATAGAGTTAATCATAAAATTCTTCTTCATAAGCTTTGTAGGTTTGGTTTTTCTAAATTATTAATTAATTGGTTTGTCTCTTTTCTTAGGGATAGAATGTCTTGTGTGAGGTTTAATAGTAAATTGTCATTACCATATTATTGCTTCAATGGGATTCCTCAAGGCAGTGTTCTTGCACCTTTATTATTTAATATATACATTGATGACCTAAAAACATGCATTAAATTTTCACATCTTCTATGTTATGCAGATGATTGGAAATTTTTTAGCCATATTTATTCTATTAATGACTGTTTTTTACTTCAAAATGATATAGATAATTTCTTGAATTGGTGTGAATATAATTATATAGATATAAATAGGGATAAGTGCTCCATTGTCTCTTACTCTAGAAAATCTGATGTCTTAAGGTTTTCCTATTATATTGCGGACTCTAAAATTATAACAAATAACAAATGATAATCAAAGACATCTAGGAATAATATTTTCCAATAATGGATCTTTTCATAATCACATTAATTTTATGGTGAATAAATCTCTTAAAATTGTAGGAGCTATTTACAGATATGGAAAAGCATTTAATATATTTACAAATATTAAACTTTTTATATCTTTAGTTCTTCGCATATTGGAGTATAGTTCAATTATATGGAATCCTCATAACAGAACAGATATAATAATTCAGTCTGTTTTTGACAAATTTGAAAAATTAAATAGTTTAGGTAGTGATCACTATGTTAATTTACTGCTGAGAAGAAAAACAAGAGATCTCAAACTTCTTCTTAAATTCATCTTCCATAATATTTCTGTATCTAATTTGCTTTCTATATTAGGTATTAAGAAACAGAATTATACCACTTTTAATCACAATGTTTTTGAACTGAAAATTTGTAAATCTGATGTATTAAGATTTTCTCCTTTATTTCGTTTACCTGGAATTTATAACAAAGATTTTGGTAATGATGATGTTTTTAATTTGGATTTTAAATGATTCACTAAAGTCCTCATAATAAAAATATTATCTTTGATTTCATTTGATATATTGCCTTTTTATTTATTTGTGCATTTTATTGTTTTTCTATTTTATTGGTATTATTTATTTTATTGTTATTTTTTTAATGCTTATTTAGATTTGCATTACATTAATGTGCAATCTATAAGGGGCTAAATGCTGTTGATATGTACATTAAATAAATAAAGAATTGAATTATTATTATTATTATTATTATTATTATTATTATTATTATTATTATTATTATTATTATTATTATTATTATTATTATTATTATTATTATTATTATTATTATTATTATTATTATTATTATTATTATTATTATTATTATTATTATTATTATTATTATTATTATTATTATTATTATTATTATTATTATTATTATTCTTCTTCTTCTTCTTCTTCTTCTTATTATTATTATTATTATTATTATTATTATTATTATTATTATTATTATTATTATGTTTCAAATGGCCTTTATTGTCTCAAAAGAATTCAGTAATGATTACATAGTAGATTATGTGCTACAAGTTTTCCAGTAACATCCAGGTTACAATTGTTATTACAATAATCAAGGTAACGTCTTTATAATATATTGTCTTAATTGAATGTTACAGATTTGTTCATTATAAAATAAAGTGTTCAGAATATTATAGACAGTTGCATTTCAATAGTTATTATGTGCACATATGTTACTGAAGCTATTACTGGATAGGGATGGGCTCTGTTCTTTTGCTTTATTTCCTGTTTTATTATTTATTTATTTTTGTTTTGCCCTTGTTGGTACTCCATATTACTTAGTCATTATTTCCTTGATTATGTTACAACCTTGCTCTGTGTTTAAGCAGAAACCAGGTAGCTGCATAGATGTCTGGACTTGTTATCAATTTGTCCCGGATTTGTATTTGCCTTAACTTGTGTTCAAAAGTAGATGGATGTCGCCTTGTGTTATTTCCCATTAGGAATGTACATCTTGTGCACCATAGTGAATATAGAACAAAAGTTGCTGCCCTAATCAGGGGTATTGTTTTACTTCAGAAAGCCATCATTACTTGTTCCATTGTGGTTTTATTTTTCCTATACATGTTGCAAACTATAATTCTTACTTGTTCCAGACCTTTGCAGTGATACAGTAAGTGCTGGACAGTTTCTTCATTCTGATGGCATAAGCCACATAAAGGATCCATGTCTCTATGTAGTCTTCTATGTACTAGAAATTATGTGGTTGGGAGGGCATCTAAGTTTATTTTAAGGATAAAATTGAAAAATTTTGGTTCTAACTCCCATTTCTTGTATTTTTTAATTAATACTTTATTGTTTATTTTTAATAGTGGTAATATTTCATTGTTGGTATGGTTCTGCATTAGTTCATAGATTTCCCAATATTTATATTTTTCTGTCCATTGTTTGGGGATTTTTTCTATTGTGTTGCAGTGGTATATTGCCAATTGAATTATTATTATTATTATTATTATTATTATTATTATTATTATTATTATTATTATTATTATTATTATTATTATTATTATTATTATTATTATTATTATTATTATTATTATTATTATTATTATTATTATTATTATTATTATTATTATTATTATTATTATTATTATTATTATTATTATTATTATTATTATTATTATTTATATTGTCTCTATTTTATTGGTTTAAAAAGAAACCAGAAAAATATTTATTCTATATATTTTGTTTTAAAATATGTGTAACATTATTGGCATAAGTATACCAGGTAAACTAATGTTACAATTTTAATCTTAGTGGGTTATAGAATAAGTAGATTGATATTCTGACATTCTCAGGTAGATTATATGCTATTATTTATATTTATTAAGAGTATTACAAGTTAATTTCTATTTGATAATTTCTTTCACAGAGATTTGAATATCACAGACTTAGCTTATTATATGTGGAAAGTTTCATTCAGTTTTATTTTAATTCAGCCAAAGAGGTTTATCAGAGACTTTCTGTTCATTTGTTTTATGAATGTTACATAAATAATATCTGCAAATATTTTTTATATGTATTGAGAATTAATATTCTCACATTTAATTTGCTACGATTTAAAGTCCACTAGTCACTATTTTTTTTAGTATTTAATATTTTATTATGTGTGCATTATGTTTTGGCCTAGAATTTTGTAACCATTTAATTTTAAAGTATTTCTTATAGTAGTCGTTTGACACAGTTTTGCTCTGTTGGTTCTTACATTGATTATATATGTGTCATATTTTTAAATTTTTTACTGATAACTTAATTAGTTCAAAGTGAAGTATATATTTTGTCATTAGTTATGTATTGGTTATCTTGATAGAGTTAGGCTTTGTTAATCATTTTGAGTATGCTTAATGAAGTAGACAAGGTCATCTATCCTTATTGTATTGCTTTTCCATGAATTAATAGTGCTTGTGCCCATAGAGGGTTTTTGCATATCCTATAAATATTTTTTCAGTGATGTTTATCACATTTATAAGCATTGAAATTCCATGAGAGGATCATGCTTTCCAGGTGTGTCTTTCCTGTTCCTGATGTGCTGTAGACAAGGTCCAGGCATCCTATTTTCTGCCTCAAAGTTAGGTATTTTGGAAGCCACCACATTCTTATTCAGCTCTGCAGAGCATATATGTTCTTATATTTTTGGCCTATGATTCATGATGAATTAATGCTAGTTCCATCACAGTAGGTGATATTGTATTTGTTTTAAATATGTAATGAGAAGATAGGTTTATTTGAGGAACTTTATTTCTTCAGGTTATGATAGCTATTTTAATGATTAGAGGTATATCAATGTTTGAATATGTGTTGTTAAGATAGTTTTATCATCCACAAGCCAACCAATAATAATCTATATTTATTTTTAAGTATGTTAATTATGCATAAGGGACAAGTGGCAATTCACACATACTAATTTTAATATGTTTATCCAGATTTTCTTCGGTGGATTTGTAAATCTTTTAAATCTTTAATGTTAAAAACACTTAGGGTAATAATTTTATGTGGACAGAATTTATTTAAAAAGATGTATAAATGACCTCTGATAAATGAGGGACCCATATGTCTAATTTAGTTTAAATTTAGCAAGAAATTTGTTTAAATATATCACTAGAAATAATATTAGTAGTGTCACTATAACTAGTAATAATATTTTTATATTATATGATGAATATGCTTATTCCATCTTAGCATTTGTTAAGCTCAGGATTATAAATTTAAGCTTCTTGTGTGTTATTCTGATTGTTAGATAACACTACCATATTATTAATTATGCTAATGCAAAAAATAGAATTGTAATTATTAAACTTAGTCTATTTTAATTTAAGTTTAAAGATGTGAAATCTCTGATTGTTTAAAAGAGATTAGAATTTAGTTTTAAATATCCCCTGCTTGCAATTGTTGGTATGTATTATTTATTATTTTATTTATCAAAACAAACAATTTAAAAAAGTTTAAGAGGGATGTTCAGTAACTGAAGCCCAAAAAAGTGTCTATATTTTGTAAACCAAAATAAAGTTCAAAAAGTCAAAATATTTGTTAAAAGACTCCAGCGCTATATTGGCAATTCTTGTAATAAATTTTGATTGTAAATATTTTCTCAATATTGTTTTAAATAATAAGCAATATTATTATTATTTCAAAAAGTTTTGTTTCAGTTTGCTTTACTTTTATGTAAATATATCAAATGTAAGCGTAAACAGATAATATTATAATAACGTGAAAGTTAAACATCTTCAAACAGATATGCTTTAAACATGCTTATGTGATAGCCAATCAGATGGAATAATGACATCACATGGGACTCTAAATTCTAAAACACAAGCCCATATTTTTCTAATAGTTCTGGCTTGTGTTTTAGAATTTAGAGTCCCATGTGATGTCATTATTCCATCTGATTGGCTGTCACGTAAGCATGTTTAAAGCGTATCTGTTTGAAGGTGTTTACTTTTATATAAAATATTATTGTCTTGAATTTTACAGTTTACAAAAATTTTCAATTCAAAAGTTCACAAACATATTATAAAGTTTATAAAATATATTTTGGTACTAGTTTAATTTATAAAGCCATGCTAATTTAAGTCACTCTCAGATTGAATCACAGTAAAATATAATTACATTATATCAGATACTTAATTAAATGCTCATTTGATAATTGATTTTTAAGTTATCATTATATCTTTTAGACTGAAGAATATGCAACATGAGATGTAGAAAGTTAATGCTTCAGAAGAGTAATTATCATTTATTATTATTTTAAAAGCTGTACATTATCTTACATTAGCTGTACATTGTCAATTATCATCTTATATTTTTTAGAATTTTATAATCCTTCAGCATTTGGGCCTTTAGTAGGTTGACTGTGATTATGGGGAAAGGCATAAAAACTACCCTTACCCTTTTCCATGCATGAGTAATATATTGAGTAATAGGCCAATATTAGTTTAAGTTTAAATTGATTCATTAAATCATTAAATTAATACTTGTTTTGTTTATTGTTCTATGATTGAACCATATGGTAGTTATTCTATGGTCATCCAAGATATCACTCATTTGTTTATTCATCTTAGCAGGCAACTTATATTTTTAGTTTTGCACAAGTGTTTTAGTTTTACAACCCCTGAGATTGTTAATTTTTGTTGCCTTGTGAGTTTTATTTTAATGTGATAGTCCTTCCACCAAATTATAATCTATTCTTATTCAGAGAGTGTAATTTGATGGTAGGCTGATTCTAATAACCATGAACTAATGATTTTAAAATTATTTTTGTATTGTTTAATGGTAGATTATTAAAATGCCATAATAGTTATATTTGCCTTAGCATTGGATTTGGTCTCTATCTAATTATAAATCTCTGGATCATCATCTCTTTTTTAAACTTATTGTAACCCCATTGAGCGAGTCGCTAAGAGGCTGTACATATAAATTATTTTCATTTTCTCTCTTCTCACTGGTTTGCTTCCTCATCCCATCTTCCTCTTCTCTCTATCTCATCTTCATCTTCATTCCTATTCCATTTTCATCATCATCATCATTTATCTCTCTCATTTCTCCTCTTCTCCTCTTTTCCATATTAAATTCATCTCTCTCATCATCATCTCTCCCTCCTTTAATCAAACTTTTACTTCATTCCATCTTATCTCTTCATTTCTCTCTCTCTCTCATTTCTTTGACTTTCGTTTTTTCTTCATTCCTTTTCTTTAACCCCCCACTCTCCTCTATTTTCTTTAGGTTACAATATATATATATTGTACACTTTTTTTTTAGGTTTGAATGGATTTTTTCTAACAATTTACTAGAAAATTTTAAAGTTAAGTAAGAGATAATGTATGTTATGTGCTGATGATCTTTCAATAATTTAGTTAAAGCAAGTAAATAATCGATGTATAATATTGTGTTGGTATTTGTAAGGAAGTAGTTAGCTAAAAATCATTATAAATTGTATGATTGGGAGAACTGGCCAGAATAAATATTGATTTAATATGACTTATAGATAAATCATTAAGGTAAATTTTAAAAGTAATATTTTAAAGTTAAATGAATAGATTATTTAATAATAATGACTGTATTTAATGGTTATATGTTAAATTATTTAATTAAAAATAATAATGTAGGAGAAGAGTGTATTTTTGGTCTTATAATGTTAAAATACTTACTTTAAAATTATGCTATGATATTGACTTATGTAATATTTTATAAATTAAAATATTTATCTTAGTTTTCTTTAAATTACTAGTGTCTCATTTAGTTTAATAAATAACGTGATATAGAATATCCACACCTGTGTTGAAAATAAAATGATGTCATCTGTTATACATATTAGATTTTTTTTTTTTTTTAAAATATATATAATAGATGAAATTATATTTATGTTTTGTGTTGAAAATAAATATGTTAGGTTTAAAATAAAGGTAGAAATGATAATAAATATTTAAATATGATTTTTAAAAGTTATTTTGAAGAACTTAGTGAGTATAAATAAAATGTGAAAATTAATTAGGAATTGAATAATATAATAAAAATAAATATTTCATAAATTATTATTAGTTTTAACTTTAACCTGGCATTCGATTCCTGGGATTGTGAAGCAAGCATTATTGAAATTGCCCTTTGAAAATGTGTATTTTGGACATCTATAAAAGAGCTGTATAGGAATTCCAGGGTCAGTGTTATCCTATTATACCATGATACCATCGTCAGGGTTTCTACAACCTTAGTAAATTAATTAATAGCTTAATAGTCAATTTTATCATTTTTTTAAAAAATCTAAAAGTACAGTAATTTGTTATTATAAGATCGTGATATGGAAACGAGTGGCTAATATTAAATAATTCTTGCTAGCTGATCCATTTTTATTCAATTTATCATCAACTAAGACATGGAGGAGTCATCAGTGAACTTAAATTTATGTAGGAAAATATCAAATTATTATTGTTTTACTAGGCACATAATTTTGCCTATGTTAAGTATGCCTGCTGGCATAATAGTCAATTTAATAGACATAACTTTGCAGAAAAGATATTCTCATCACAGAGGGAGAGGAAAATATGAAATTTTTATTCTGAACGCTATTTTAAAATAGAATCTTTTTTTTTAAAAAAAAAAAAAAAAAAATGTTAATGTGAAATAACCATTATTTAAGATGTTAAAATATTTCTTTGTAAAGAAATATTAAAATTGATTTTTGAAAAATATGTTTTAAAAAAAATTTTAAAAAAATGAAGACTATTAGTAAAATAATTGATATTACATTGGGAAAGTCTTTAAAATAATAGTGTATTGTATGTAGGACATACAGAATATATTCGGAAAAATATTTATAGGAATATTTAAAACTACAAAAATATGTACTACCAAACACTGTGTTGTACTCAAGAACATTGACCTATAGGAAATTTAACTGAATGAAGTGAAGTTTTTTAGAAAAGATATGTCGTAATAGAGGATTAAAAATGCATTTAATAATTACTGTCGGAATTAAAAGAAGAACCTGAACTAATTGTATGGCAATAGGAGATTTCACAAGTCGACTTATTTTTGTTTTTTTCTTTATTTTTAAAAGAATCATCGGACATGTCATAAAAGGGAGATTATCGGAGCATGTGTAGTTTTGTTTGTGTTAAAGGAAGCTGTTTTTGTCAACAAATACTGCAGGATAAAAAGGACATTTTCCATAAGTTTTGTAAATATGAATTTTAAATTTTATTTTTACTAACTTTTCATAATATTTAAAAGTAGAAAAGTGGTAGGAACATAAAAAACACTAAATTGTTTACTAACATTGTGATTAATTATTATATATAAAAAATCTTAATAATTTTAAACAAAAAGTTTAATATTTTAAGTATGATGATGTGGAATGAATGATATTTAAATATTGTTTTTATTTCATTCGGGATCCAGAAATATTATGGAAACAATCGCCATGAAGAAGTATTATTGATGGCAACAATTGTAAAAGTATTGATCATTTTCTTATGCATTTTATTATTGTATATTTTAGTGTGGATGTATGAAATGATTATAAAAAAATACAATACATACACATACATTCAAAGATCAGCCTTTCAATCTAATTGTGCATGCGTCTTCTGCGAGTTTTAAATAATAAATGAATACTTCATTCTACAATACAAGATATAGTATTTATGCAGGAATAAAAGGAATCCCCATAGACATAGTCTTTTTTATTTATTTATTAATGTTAAAGAATATGCATATTTTTAATATAAGGGAAATATAGGTATATGATTTTATTATAACAGAATTTTGCTGTTTATTATAAGTGATGAAAATAATAGACCGAAATATCGATACTGATTGTTTATATTTATGCGTAAATTTACTAATGGATAAAACAATCTTTTCTTATTGAATGGTTAGATAGTTATTTCAGACATGAATTTATTTATTATTATAATAATGTAAGAATAGATTTTAGCAATGTAAGCTTGCTATTAAGTTAAATAGAAGTAAGATAATATTTTTAGGTAAGATTTGTTTATATTGGAATAAGTATAGATGTTAGTGATTATTGTGCAAGTATAGATAATTTAGCTCTATAACTTGTATTTGTTCATGTTAGTGTCATTTTTTGTATGTTCAAGTTGTAATGTTCCATAGAGCTGAATAGATAGCTTGGGCATTATATTTTTGGTAAAGATGATGAACTAAAATAGTCATACCTTATTTATGATACACTGTGACCATGATGGTTATTTAATAGTAGTGCTATGAAATTAAAATCTGATTTATTTCATATACTTACATGCATTTACTATCAATATTGCTTGAATGGTATAGTAAAGGCTAGTATTTTAAAAGTTGAAATAATGAATAATTTAAAATGCAGAATTGTTGTTTAAAAGATAAGATGGGTTATATTGTTTAAAAGTAAAGATGATTGATGGTAAAGAATATAAGATGGTAACTTCTTAATAAGGAATCATAAACTTTTTATGTTTGGGACTCATTATTATAAATGATGAATGGAATGTGTTTTCCCTAAAGATATTATTTAATCATTAAGTTTTAAAGAAATTCAATGTTAATGCATATTTGTACAAGTATGAGAAATATACATAAATCATACTTGAAGAATGCAAGTGATCATAATTTTATATTATTATTATTATTATTATTATTATTATTATTATTATTATTATTATTATTATTATTATTATTATTATTATTATTATTATTATTATTATTATTATTATTATTATTATTATTATTATTATTATTATTATTATTATTATTATTATTATTATTATTATTATTATTATTATTATTATTATTATTATTATTATTATTATTATTATTTTATAATAATACACATCAATGCTTACATTTATTTGACATCATATTGAGGAATAATAAGCATTTAAATTAATGGGTATATTATTAATTAATATTATTTACACTATGAGTAAGTTAAGAATAATCATAAGATATAGTAAAAGTGTTTTTAAAACTAAATAATAAAAGATAAATTCAAAGTGAATTTATAATTTAAATAATACTTTTGTAATGTAATATTTTTTTAAAATTAATGGAGGCCAAAAAGATGTTATGGTAATATTTCAGTAATAAGAATTTGATAAAGTAATCTTTTTGTATCTACTATTTTTATGTAATTCTTTTTTTTTTTTTGTAAAATTAACTAAAAGAGAGTAAGACAAAGTACATGCATATTGTACATATTGTATATAATTTATTGTTAAAGCTTATTAATAAATTTGTTAAGTTTTGTTATAAAACTTGGTGTCAACTCAATTTCTTCACATCACAATTACATAATCACAGACAATTATAATGAAAAATTAATATTTGCACATCACAAATAAGATAATTATTTAAGAGTTATAATGTTTATTTGGTATATTTTATTTAAAAAGTTTCATTTATTGTAATATTCTGATGATCATGGAATAATTACCAAAGATTTACATTAAATTATATTAGTAATAATTGCCACATATTCTCATATTATACTGTCATATCAGACATGTTTACTTAAGATGCCATATGGGTAATAGAAAATTATATTATATTATATTATTATTATTATTATTATTATTATTATTATTATTATTATTATTATTATTATTATTATTATTATTATTATTATTATTATTATTATTATTATTATTATTATTATTATTATTATTATTATTATTATTATTATTATTATTATTATTATTATGTGATATACATGAACAATATTATAAGTAGAAAGATAGGAGAGTAAATTATAGATTAAAGATTAGTATTACTATTTTGTTATTATTAATATTATTTAGTTGTAGTTAGGAATGAAATTAAATCCCTTATCATACTTGATTACAAAAATTATAATTAGTTTAAAAATAATTTAAGAGAACCTGAGATAATTTGAATTAAATCAATTGTATGAAGGTAGTTAGATTAATTTATTAAGAGTCATTTACTTAATTAATTTTGATTAAAGACATGAGAGTATTATAAATGTAGTATTTAAGTAATAGGAGTAGGGATAGTATTCTTATGCCATTAAGGTGATATCCAGTGGGAGATTAGCTTAATGTATTCGCTCTGCCACTCGTAAACTCACTTCATAGTCTCATGATTTTATTAGATATTCATTATTTAATTTTATAAAACAGAATTATATTATTATTTATTAGTTAAGCTAATTTGATAGTTGATATTATTAAAGAATATAGTTATTGTTGATTTAGATGCATTTAGATGAACATAATTATTTATCTGAGCTAGATAAATGATTATAATTACATATTTCCTGGAAGTAAGGGTACAATATATATATATATATATATATATATATATATATATATATGTGTGTGTGTGTGTGTGTGTGTGTGTTGAGTATTATCTTACAAAGTGAAGTTTTTGAAAAAAAAAAAAGGATAATTTTTTTTTTTTAATTTGTTGATGTTAATTTCATAAATCCAATAAGAATTAATAAAATGAATTAGTTTAATATTTTGTTTAATTACAAAATACATTAATTGTATTAAATATTTCTTAAATTAATATTTAAATGATGAATAATATTTTTTTGTTTTTAATTTTTACAAATGCATTATTGGGAAAATATGTAAATGAATCTGTAATCTGGTTATATGTCAACCAATCAAAATTGTTTTAAAAAACAGGTATAACTACATTCTTTTTTGTAAAGTAGTATCAATTTGTTAACAGTCAATTATTTTAAATTTAAAATAATTTTCTTTTATAAAAGTCAAAAAGATTATTAATACATATTATATAGTTGAAGTAAAAATGTGCGGATAATTTAAAATATTTCCTGCCAGTCACTATTTGAAAGCTTCATTTAAAATTCATTGATAAACTATGGGACACAAACTATCTATCTTTTGAGAGAAGATTGGAGATGAAAAACTGAAAAATTATAGGAGCACGATTTTTCCCAATGCTATATAAAATTTATCTGTTTATTTTTGCAGAATATTTTAAAAGAACACTCAAATATTATTCAGATGTATGTAATATATAGTGGAGATGTCTGTATTTAGATATTTTAGACCTTTTAAATATTATTAAAAAAAAATATCGGAAAATACTAAAATAAATTTACCTCTTAATTGTATAATACATTACAGATGAGGCTATAAAATAACTTACTCTCTCCCTGTCTATATTATTGACATTATTTAATAGAATTTTAATATTTTGATAGAAGAAATTTTTATTGTTGAAGCAAATTATGTTTAAATTCTTGGAAGTGATTTTTTTTTTTTTTTTTAAAAAAAAAGAAAACTCCTATAATGAACATAATTACCTTAACAAAAGTTATATTTACCATGTGCATATTTTTTAAATATAAAAAAAAACAACTTGTCATCTTAATTACTATAATTTAATTACAAAGAAAGAAAAAGGTATAATAAAAATAGATTAGTATACCGGAAATAAATGACTTTTGCATTTGAAACTTGGATTTGTCTGTTTACTTTATATTTGACTTATAAAGATATAATTTTAAAATAAAAACACATATGTTTATGCAGAATTCCTTTCTTATTAAATGTCATCAAAAATGGTGCATCTTTTACAAATGAAAAAAAAAAAATTATGTGCATGGAAGGAATGGATAACATTCCTGAAATAAATATTTTTTTAAGTGATATCACATTGTCTCTATTCTGAACAATATTTGCAGAAATAGATTGCATAAATATATGTATATATAGATAACTTCTTTTTTTAGATTTTCTTAGATTTTAAAAGTCGATTTTTTTTTTTAAATTTGTGAATTTATGCGCACAGTTGAGTTTGATGAAGAAGAAAAAAGCTTTGAACAATGAATGTTGTCATAGCAACAGTGGAATTCCCCAGTTTATTAGAAAAGTTTTTTTATTGAAGGACATTTTCTCAAGAGAAGATTATGTAACTTTAGATTATATTACTATTATTATTTTAAAATGTACTAACATTAGAATTATAATTTATTTATAGAGTACAGTACAAGTTACCTTTTAGGAACATATAATTATAGTAATATTAAATTTAAGCATTTAACAATTTTATTTGTTTG
Organism: Epiperipatus broadwayi; assembly: GCA_028023455.1. Lineage (NCBI taxonomy): Eukaryota > Metazoa > Onychophora > Udeonychophora > Euonychophora > Peripatidae > Epiperipatus > Epiperipatus broadwayi. The sequence continues at coordinate 2,702,528 of JAQFVV010006234.1, forward strand.
TTTTTTTCTGAATTTTGAACAATAGTTACCTGTGATTTCTTTTTTGTTATATTTTATGGAAACTCAACCAGAAAATATCAAAAATGTGATAATTATTGATAAATTACTTAGATAATTTAACTCATTATAATTATTATACGATATAGATTTTTTGGTTTAGAGTTGCTTGGAATTTTCAGAAAATATTTATCATACATTACATGAATAAATGAACATACAGATGTGTGACTTAATAAAATATATATATTTTTCTTTTATTAATTGGTATAAACTGTGAGAAAATATGCACATATTTTTAATTATAGAGTTCAATATAACATTAATAATGACCATAATTTTTATATTATTATTCGCTGAACAAACCATATTAGATTTATTTTAAAAACGTGATATGATACAGATATTTTAAATCAATGTGTTTTGTATTTGTGGATAACTTTAAGTGTGTAAAGCCTTTTATTATTGGTGCTTAAAAGACATAATTAAAGTAACAGAATGAGGGTCACCAAATGTGCCATTCAATTTGAGATTAAACGCATGAAGGTTTATTAGTAAGGCTATAAGGGATTTGTATTTTTCAACATAGTGTCTAATTCCTGATTGGATTATATGGATGAATGAAAACAATGCTTAATAAAAGGCTGAAAAATATTACCTATTTTCTTAAAGAAAATATAAATTTTGAGATTATTACTTCTGGATATGTAATTATCAGTAATGTTCTAATTGTATTATTGTATCTAAGAACAGTTTGTAAGCAAAACTCAATATCTAGTTTTACTGATAATGCCAGATTATCTAAAAAAAAAACACTAGATCCAAAGAAAGATTAAAAATAAAATGTACATCAGGTGAATAAAACTAAAGATCAATGACAGTTGAATATTTTATTGCATAGAAAGAGAATGCATTTCTTGGAATAGCCTTTACCACTCATCAGTTTACAATTAATTGAATGTAGGTACTTTGCCACAAACTGGGAATAAGACATATTAAACACCCTAAACAGGAAAGTAAAAAGGCTTTGATGAAAGCTTTATGTTAATATTGCATATCAATTGACATATGACAGTAGGTCTATTACATAAATAAAGACAAATTATATTAATCAAGAAAGCAATATGGTGAATGGTGAATATAATTATGATTTGATCAAGATATAGAAAGATTCATATTTATACCTATTATAAATTAAAACAATTACACCCACAGCTGGAGTATTTGGAGTAGAAAATTAAAATTACCCAAATTTTCCCAGATGTCTAATAAGCATGAAGTTTAATCTCATAAAATAAGGTGATATGGGGCAAAAACTGAGAGTTCCAATTGTTAATAGAAAACAGCCTATTGAGGGAGTTTTAAAAATACCTGTAAATTTCAGACTTAATTTAATAATCATGTTTTTGATATTTGTAACAAAAATAATATTTTCTTGAAATCACAATGGAATATTTTTTTTTTTTAGTTTGTCAGGGAATTAACAAACAGAAGCATAATTGTCTTGATAACTTGAAACAAAAGTACTATATAAATTAAAATGGAATGGTTATTTTGTTTATGGATTTTTGACAAAAATAAATAAAACATCATATCATAAGTAAATAAATGTAATTGAAAAATATATTATGTCACATGTTATATAATTTTGGAAGAAAATAATTGGCATAAACTATTGGTATATAGCAGTGTAAAATATTGAAGAATAAAAAATAAGTGTATTTATAGAATGAAATATATTAACAAAATGACCAAAAAAGTGGACATAGATAATATGGATTTATATTGTTCATAATCATTAATGGATAATTGTCATTTAACTATGAATAAATTTTTATTATGACATTATTTAAAATATTTTAATTTTATTGCATGTAATAAATATGAAAACATTTTAGAAATTCATAAATGTTAATTGAAATAAGATATTTGCACAATTTATCATATTGGAGATATGGAGAAACTACTATTATTACTGCTGCTACTACTACTACTACTACTACTACTACTACTACTACTACTACTACTACTACTACTACTACTACTACTACTACTACTACTGCTTCTCCTACTGCTACTAATACTACTACTACTACTGCTGCTGCTACTGCTACTGCTACTGATACTATTACTTCTACTACTACTTTTGCTACTACTACTACTACCACTACTACTAATGCTACTACTACTACTACTACTACTACTACTACTACTACTACTATTACTACTACTACTACTACTACTACTACTACTACTACTACTACTACTACTACTACTACTACTATTATTATTATTATTATTATTATTATTATTATTATTATTATTATTATTATTATTATTATTATTATTATTATTATTATTATTTGTTAATAAAATGGTAAGATATTTGTTCTAATCAAGGGGTAAAAGAATTAAATTATATCTATCTGATGTTTTGCCTATTACTACAGTTGATAAACTTATACATTTAAATAAAGTTTTGTTGCCTGAAAATAGGAAATTATTTTGGAAAGTTTGTACAATGGCTAAAGAAAATAAGTATAGATTTGTTTTAATTAAAAAAGGGAAAATTTGGTTGAGGAATGATACAGGGGATAGGGATATCAGAATTAGTTCTGAATGTTATTTGTCTAATTTATATGAGTTATCTTTTTTTAAAAAACTTTCAGAGAAAAATACTTTGGCTATTGATACTTTTAAGATTTTTCATATAAATAAATATTATTTGTGTAATGAAATACATTGATGAGTTATTAATTCTTTTACATTCTTTTGATTATTCATTTGATATTATAATTTTGTCTGAGATCTGGATTAAGAAATGTGAAAAAGGATTTTATATGTTGAGGGATATATATATATATATATATATATATATATATATATATATATATATATATATATATATATATATATATATATATATATATATATATATATATTTATTAAATCTAGAATTAATAATAGGTCAGGTGGAGTTTTAGTTCATTATAAATCAGTGCTTTATGTGACTTCTATTGATGCAGTTTTTGATTCTTCTGAATGTATTGTTTTAAATTACATTTTTAGCTTTAGGCAAATTAACACTTGTTGCTCTGTGTAGGTCTTGCAGTCACACAGTTGAAAGATTTAGTGACGAACTTGGTGATTTGCTTACTAGATTAAATGACAAAATCATTATTCTAGTTGGTGACTTGAACATTGATATTTCTGATGAAATTTCTTTTCCTGCCCAACATTATTTAAATATGCTGACACATTTTAGATTTATTCAAATTTTATTTTATCCAACATGTAATATTGATATACTAATGTAATGGTCAAATCTGTAAATTCACGCAACAAAATCCAGAGTTTTAGTAAATCATCCCATGGCTGACCAGTTTAGTGTGGTACAAACCACTTTGTTGGATATAGCCACAGTTTTTTACTAATGCTCAAAGATTTACCACCTTGCGGATGACAAATATGAGGCCACAAGAGCATTATTTTTCATCACGTGCTGGCAGTAGAACATCGGTAAAGCACAAGACTATGAGAAATTGACTTTCTAACTAGTATAGCTATATAGACAAGGTGTGAAGTGGAACATAATTATAAAATATGGATTACGATTATTAACTAATGATTAAGTAATAAATAATAACTTACCAATGCGCAACATTGAGGCATAAAACAAAAGTTAAATTTAAAATTAATTTAATGAAAACCAAATAATAAAATTTAATAAATAAAAATAATGATTATAATGTGGCTATATAGGTTGTCTCTCTCACTATAGATTAAGTAGAGATAAAATTTAACATTTGACTTTTGGGTTCACATGCAAGCGATGATTGAGTATATAATCATTTATGGTTTTCTTACTTACACGTGGCTTTAATTTACATACACAAATGTGACCATTTAAATCACTTGCACGTGACATTAACTATTCTGGTTACAAATTAGTTACATTACAATATTTATCATGTATACATATATCACTCATAGGTGATGATTTTAATATATATATATATATATATATATATATATATATATATATATATATATATATATATATATATATATATATATATATATATATATATATATATATATATATATATAGCGTTTCCAATCAAACTCAGGTGATTGTAGTTTGGATTATAAATAATTTTATTTACTTATATATATATATATATATATATATATATATATATATATATATATATATATATATATATATATATATATATATATATATAATATGTGTGTGTGTGTGTGTGTGTGTGTGTTCCACCAACCAAAAGAACGAACTGGATTTAAAAGTGGTTTTAGTACAATAGATCATATCCTGGTATTGAGGGAAGTTATAGAAAGGACAAACGAATATGAGTTGTCATTATGTTTTGGATTTGTAGATTATGAAAAGGTATGCAATTCTATACACATTTTTTCAGTGATTAAAGCATTGGATCATCAAGGTATAGATCCAGGATATTGTCATATTTTAAAGAATATTTATAAAAATGCAACAGCAACAATTAGATTACATAACGATACTGGAAAAATCAACATTGAGAAAGGTGTAAGACAAGGTGACTCCATATCACCAAAACTCTTTACAGCAGTGCTGCAAGAAGTATTTTGTGGATTAAAATGGGAAACTAAAGGAGTGAAAGTAAATGGAGTGTATTTAAGTCATTTAGATTCCGCAGATGATGTAGTTGTTTTTGCAAATAATGGTTCAGAGCTGCAGGAATTGATGCAGGAGTTAGCAGATGGAAGTAGAAAAGTAGGACTAAAGATAAATGTTAAAAAGACTAAAGTAATGTTTAATCGATTTGCTCAAAATATGAAAATAAAGGTTGATTATGAAGAATTAGAAGAAGTTAACAGTTACAAATACCTTGGTCAGATTACTAATACAAATGGAAATATAATGGAGGAAATAAATCATAGAATTAAACTTGGTTGGAGTGCTTTTGGTAGAAATAACTTGTTACTAAAAGGAAACATGCCTATGTGTTTGAAAAGGATGGTTTTTAACAAATGTGTTTTACCAGTTCTTACTTATGGATCTGAGACTTGGACATTTAATAGAAGAGCAATACATAGACTTCAGACCACTCAAAGGAGTATGGAGAGATGTATGTTGGGAGTAACAAGAAGAGATCAAAAATGCAATGTATGGGTAAGACAACAAACAGGTGTTACTGACCTTATTGAAAAAATTAAAAGATTGAAATGGAGTCGGGCTGGACATATTGCTAGAAGAGATGATAATAGAAGGACAATTGAAATTTTAAACTGGATTCCAAGATATTGTAAAAAGACCCAGAAAAATACCACATGTGAGATGGATGGATGAAATAAGAAACTGTGCAGGGGTGTTGTTGGAGAAGAGAAGCTAAAGATCGGAGAAGATGGATTAAACTTGGAGAGACCTTCATCCTGCAGTGGATTGATAATAGTTGATGATGATGATATATGTGTGTATGTGTGTATCTGTTTAAAATTACAGTTTCATGAGGTTTAATATTACTTTATAGATTGTGGTTAATTTTCTTATGACAGTCTGTGCATAGTTTACGATATATAACGGAAAATAGACCCACTTTAGAGGTAGCAGAAGTGATTATAAACATTTATAAAGAATGTGACATTTTATTAAGTGTGAATACTTAACATTCTTTTTATAGCTTATATGCCTATGAAATTAGACTCAAATTCAGAACAAAGCTAAAAATTACAATTATTTTGGTGGGATGAACTGATGCTTAGCAGTCAGACTTCAGATACCAAGGTGTATATAAAATATAAAGTCTGAGTCCCTGCATTTCCAATGTGCCCTTTCAGGGGATTTTTACCAAGTACTGGCTCCCTTTTCTCCATATTCATTGCTGTGGACATATGAGACCCTTTAGTCCAGTGATCGAACAACTAATTAAACTATGGGAGTCTCATGCTCCATTTCTGAGGATGCAGAATGGGGTGGAGTAGCCAACCACTATCTTGTAATAGTTAGTTGCCCTAACTAACAGAGTAATAGTGTAGCCACTACACCTATGACCATGGAAAATATATACACAGCAAGATATATATATATATATATATATATATATATATATATATATATATATATATATATATATATATATATATATATATATATATATATATATATATATATATATATATATATATATATATATATATATATATATATACAAACTAACCAAAGGAAATACATATAAAAACCCAAAAAAAAAAAAGACTTATAAATCCAATAAATAATATTATATTTCAACCAGAGGACTGGTATTTTTTTTCTTTCTGATGAAAACCAGTCCTCTGGTTGAAATATAATATTATTTATTGGATTTATGTCTTTTTTTTGTTTATATATATATATATATGCTGTAGCGTTATGTCTTTTTTTTGTTTATATATATATATATATGCTGTAGCGTTTTTAAAAAACACATTCACACAACTGACTACATTATTATATAATAGAAATTAGGACACTAAACAATAGTTTCCTTCATGAAACTGCCATATATCACTTCATTACATAGCATCTATAATTACACTATTTAGGAAAGCTAGATATTTATAATTCAAAGGAGGAGTACAGCATATTATGGAGAATTACAATATAAAGTTATAGCTTTATGATGTACTTCATCACTCCAGCTAAATATTAGTTAAATATTATCTCTAAAGCAAATCTATCTTAAAGAAGTTGTAAGCGTTTAATTATGTCTTAAATAAGACATTTTGTCCATTTCAAAATGAAATTTCTTTTGTGCATCAATATACACGCAATATTACATATATGCATAAGAAGATTTAATTGTTCCTTGCTAAGCCTTTAACTAAAAGTAAAATCTTGTTTGAACAAATATAAAATAAATGAATACATAATTGAAAAATAATAAAAGTTGGCATAGGTTTAACTAAAAGAAATGTAAGTTTAAAGAGGAGGTTTCACACAAGTGAAATCTGAAGTTTGGATTTGTTTTAGCCTAGTTTAAAAATAGTAATAATAACAAGTCAGATGTCACATGACTTATATATAGCTTGCACTTACAAATATGTAAAATTAAGAGCGTGCTAATAGCTCTAAACAAGCTTTTTTTAAATTTATTTATGATAAATGCTACTACAAGAGAAGACATTCAAATCATTTTTACCTTGGATTGTCCCCATCCCCAGACCGGTTTGAAAAGAAAATGGAAACAAAATTAGTTTACATCTGATCAACTCAGTTCAACATAAATTTAAGTTGTGTAGGAGAATTAATAAAGGCAAATATTATCATAATGTTAATATACGTAAAAGCAAATATCACTAAATTAAAATATGTAAAATCAAACATCACTAAGTTAAAATATGTAAAATAACTCAGAAAATTATTTATCATTTTAGAATAAAGCATTTAAGATTATACCTAACAAAAGTTATGATAAATAATTTAAAATCAATCAATTTAAGCAAGTTAAAACTAAATAACTTTTAATAACTCAGAATAAGGTAATTATGTTGAAACTAAATCAATCAGCAATAAATCAACAAACCAACAAATAAATCAGTAAATTGCATAAATAAATTAAATAAATCAGTTATTAACTCAGTATGTAAAACAAATCAGTTATCAAATCAAGTCAGGCAATATTTTAAGACTAAAATAATGAAAACAAAATTACATTTTAGTAGTGAGTTTAAAATATATTATTATTATGGTCATAAAGTTTAGATTAAGCTAGCTTTAGGAATTATTGCATTTTAGTTAAATTATTATTTTTAAGTAGAGGAATGTTTTTGCCAGCTTTTCTTTCTGCTGGCAAACTGGTTTATGTTGAAAGGCGTTTAACAGGCATCTTCTTCTTACATATGTCCTCTTGCTGCTCTCCGCATGGTAGAACTTCCCAGGTCAGAAAGGCAAGGAAATGCCTTCTACTCAGAATTCATTATCATTAGCAATTTTAAAACATAAGTTGTCAACAAATTGTCTTGAAATTATGTCCAAGTGAATTTTTAAATGGCTGTAATGGCTTATATTATCTGTTTACCCCCTCTCTTCTATCATAGTAAATTTTTAGAACATTTTTGTTAACTTTCTCACTGTGTTCTAAGAATAGTGGAATCCTGCAATGTTTTATTTCTTACAGCTTGAATTCTATCTGGTCACTCAGGATAATTTATTCATATCTTATTCAACAATCTATAGTTACTTTTAATTTTGTAATTAGGTCAAAATACAGTGACAACGTTTATGTTTTATGACATCATCTTTTTAGAAAACAAATCTACAGAGGGAAAACATCTGGTTATATATATATAACTCGATTAATTAATTTAGCAATATATGCAGAATTATAAAATACTTCCAAAAATTACTTTTAGAATAATTATACTAAATAAAGAAATTTATAATATTTTAAATCTGTTAACATTATTCTTTCATGCATAAATGTAGTCTTTTGTTACACCTAAAACATTTTTTTCATTTATTTACTACTAGAAATATATGTGTGGTATATGTGAGATTTTACAAATACAGATACCCTTTTTATACTGTAGGCTAAGATATATACACATACATCACTAATACCTCTAGGTTTAAATTTAGCCTGTTTTTAATACAATATTAACCTGATATACAAGAATTTGGTGTAGTTACATATATATAAATACGACTATAGTATATAGTATGTGAAACAGTTTGATTGACAAATATGACTGTTTCACTAAGTAAAATTATACACTGTGTGCAATGATTAAATACATGTTGCTGATTTTGTATGTAAATATTTATTGATCCTATCTAACAATAAAAATATATGATATATTAATTAATGTTTATGCATATGATTGTTTTAATAAAAGTAATACCAGTGTTTATTTCTTATGCTAGTATTGAGGCCAGGAATAAGAATATGTTAGAAGAGTTGCAATTGAGCTTAGACCAAATATTAGGCAACAAATGTTTACTAGTTTAAGACAATAAATTAGTACTAATGTATGATTAATTAAAACAATATTTGGCTTCTAGGTTTAAAGAATTAAAACCATATGCATAGTCTATGTTTAAAAGTATAATATGTTTTACATTTAAATTTCAAGAATTAATTGATAATTTCATATTTTAAATACTAAATTGGGGGGGAAATCTAATGCATAATTTTGATTCTAAATTTTAAAGCTTATACACTATGATTGAAATGTCTTGAGAAGATCTAGATGATACATGTCAGTATTTAGATTTATTGCAGAATAAAATATAAGAAACTTAGTTTAAAGTTGTATAAAATTTGGAAATCAACAAGGCAAAAATGTATATAAATATGGTCTGACTAACAAGGATATGAGTGGTAATAGAAGGTCAAGCCATACAATTATACCTTCCATAGAAAATTCATTTTGTTACAATGCAATAATTATATACCTTTTTTTCCACATTTATGCATTGTTGAAGCTGTCCTTTTTATGTACATGTTTCATTAGATTCTATGAATTGATGGGTGGACTAGAGCTAGAGACCCAAGTAGATAGTAATTTCACCTAATTATAGCATACATTTGCTAAATAATACATAATTATAAAATATTATGCATGAACAATGAAAAACAATAATGAAGTGTTTAAAAATAAAAATGTGGTCAGAACATAAACATGGTACGTCAAGTGTACATGATTATAAGTAAGAGTGTCAATCACTAAAAATTGTTGTGACTTATTTTAAATGATAAACAAATTGATTAATAATAACTTTTTATATCACACTATCTGAAAACATAGACAAAACAAGAAATTAATATTACATCATGTTATATTATACAATTTATCAATTATGTATTAAATGAAAATATGAAATCAATTTTTATTCATTTAAAATACCCTTTTTGAAATTGTTAAAATTGAAACTTAAGTGGATGATTTTTAGAAATAATAGATATTTTACAAACAATACATTACAATACAATTGTTGTCATTGTTTATGTTTCCCAGACAAAAAAGTTAAAATATATTCACTTAATTTTTAAAATTGTAATTTTATATGAAAATACACTGTTGGAATAAACACATACTAAATACATTTTAAACATAATAAACAAGTAAAACAAAAATAAATCAATTAACAGATGAATCAATGTCAAAACACTTCCTTATCAATTACCCTAAAGTTTAATACACTAAATATAATGTCAAGTTTTATTTAAACATTATTTTAATACATATTTTTAAAAAAGTATATTTCTTTAAAACAACTTAAAACTAAAATGTATTAAACATATTTAATAAATCACAATTAGTAATACAGAATATTTGAAACATACCTAGAATAATATTGTTACAGCAATAGAAATAAACTCAATATCTACTTCAATTTAGACTGACAAATCCTAAGTCTATGCATCCATCAATAAATTTTAAAATGATTTGTGTTTTTAACAGGCATGTTTAATTATTTAAATATAGCTTACCACTAGAATCAATCAATTTTAAATTTATAAGTGCTGACAAACAAACAATTCAAAATCTTTATTGGAATGTCCATATCTCCAGACAAATTGATTTTGAGTTTATGGCTAACATCAATGGATTTCTGAGACACCAGACACTAGATATAAAATACCTACACAAAAGTCACAACTTTCTAATACCTTACTATCAATTTAAAAACCTATTAGGACTCTTATAGATTTAAGCTTGAATGAAGCTAGAGGTAACATTCCTCTAATGAACATAATAATACAATCAAAAAAGCAAGTTACACAATTTATGTTTTGTTTTATTAATTTTATAATTGTACCCTTGAAGGTTATTGTGATGTAATATTGTTGAGGCTATTAATGTTTGGTGAAACTGAACTGAGTTCAGACCAATTTAGATATCTATTTTGTATGGTCGGATTTGAATGTATTTACATGTCTGAAAAATGCATGTTTTCAAATTGATAGTAATGTATTAAATATATGCTGACTCTTGTGTTGGTATTTTAGATTTAGAGTCTGAAGTCATTGTTCTTCACTCAAGTGAGTCATAAGCTCAAAACTAATTGACCAAAGTGGAAAATATTATTAACAGCAGGGCTGTCAATAATACCCATAATCATATTGAGCTATGCAATGCATAACACAATCACATTCTCAGTTTGTGGTCCAACTTGGCTGCTAGATTCAAACCCCTACTATACAAACACTTTATTTGTTTTGGAGTAAACCCAGGCACCAGCTAGTCAGACTAACATGTTTAGACAGTAGGCCCATAATCCAGCACTCAAAAAACCCCTTAACTAGCTAAGTCTATTGTTAATTCAATAACAAAATATAGTTTCAATTAGTAGTGAAAAGAATTGACCAACAAATAAAGCTTTAAATTTAAAGACAATTTATTTTAATTAACATTTATTACACTAATTTTAAATATTTTATAAATCTTATTTACTAATATAACACACACATAAATAATTTGCACACTATAATATCTTATGAGAAATCATTAGATAATATTTGAAAGTTAAAATACAATGAAATCAATGTACTAGCACATGAATATACACAACATTTTAAACACACATATTAATAGTTCATCTATGTATTCAATAGAGTACTTAAACTTGACTCTTGAGTTTTTACAAATGTGATGGCTACTTTAGAAATAAGAAAAATGTTATTACCTAGGATTTTGAACATGGAAACTTCTTCCTGTTTGCTGCTTCTAATGAAGTATTTCTAACCAGTTAGATTTGTAGTTTCATCATGGAGATTTGATGCTGACTATTCCTAGGAATTTTCTTAAAGACTATTAGATATTGAGTGGCTTCAGTTTGTTACCCAGATATAACTTTTATCGGGTAGATTGACTGTTTTCATCGGACTTCAAGCTGGAGAAAGTCATATGTTTTCTGAGGTTTTAACACTTAATTCTTGATTCTGGATTACATAATAAACTGACTGATATAACTCTCTCAAATGCAACTTAAACTCAACTCGAACTCAACTGTCTGATAAAAAATTGACTATTTATACATATGATGTACTGTCATGTTGATATCCTCCAGCTATATCTGTTGTCAAAATTCCTTTGATAATCCTTTTAATACATATTTTTGGAGATAGTTTATTAGTAGCCACCGCTGAGTGTTTTTTTAAATTTTTTTAACTTTAATTTATTTTTTAATATTTAATAAGCATACATTATATTTACAATCACACACACATATATAATTTGAGATCCATTCACTATTTAGTTATAAGATGAACATTTTTTTTTCCTTTCATTAACAAGAATGAAAAGAGATTTATGTTTTTTTTTAACTTTTAACTTATATTTCAATTAATAATAATAAGAATAAAAAACTCTACTTCTTTTAAGAAATTTTAACATGATGCTTCTAAAGCAAACCCTCTCTTTTAATTAATTAACCACAACTTTTACTTCAATAACTCATAAACTTTTTAAGTTTACATTTTTTTTATGGAATATTTTTACTTTAATAATCTTTTAAACAAAATTATTATGTGCCAACACAATGTTGGTACATAACACCTCCCTCCATTTGAGAGTAAAATGTGTCACTTTTGATCATTTTATCTCTGACAACTTTAATTCTTAATTCTAAATATTTATTCATTTTCTAAGTTTGCTTTTTAATATCTTTTACTTTACATTGTAAGGGCAATATGCATTTATACTTTACTTATTTTGACACTGGCAACATTGCTTCCAATGTTCTAAGTCCTGGATAATGACCATGAGGACAGCATCCTTTTGTGATACAGTGATATTTTGGATATGAGGAAGATGCAGATTCACTTGCTTATACAAATTTACACATATGAAAACTGAAGCTTCAGGTGCCAGTTCTCTTGACCAGACTTTGACAAAAAGGACACTGCAAAATGGCAAGATTCATCAACTCTCCATTCCATATTATGATTTGGAAATGAGGTATGATGTATGGGGATTTTTACCTGAAAAAATGACTTATGATTTACTCTGGTTGTCCCCAGTGCACATTTTAAAAGAAGAATGATCCCTTTTAGGTCCATTATGGGTGCCAAATTTTATCCAGTCATCAGCTTTAACTTATTTTTATCTACAACTTATTTCAATACTACCCTCATTCCAATTAATTTGAAACCTTTATACAATCCTAATATAACTTAGATTGACTTTATATTTTTATTTATGAACATTACAATATTATTTTTAAATTCACATGTACATTACCTTAAAACATTTATTTATTAACCTTTACTCTAACCTTTACGGATATCATTTTAACCTGTTTACTTATATTACACTATTGTTTTTAAACCATTTATTCAACTTCTTTATTTAACATGTGCATATTAAAAAAAAAAAAAAAACGTTTACATTATTACGATTCATATAGATATTTTTTTTTATTTTGATTACTTTAGACAATTAGTTACTTCCATTAATTAATTTGCATATATTCCAAAACTATTTTATTTTATTATGATTTATTCTTTAATATTTTACTACAGATATTTTATTTATTTATTTAACTTGATTATTTTAATTAAACCATTTATTTAACTTCCTTTTATTAGCCTGCACATATTCAAAACAAACTTTTATTTTATTACACTATTTTATTTATTATCTTCTGCAGATATGTTACTTATTTTCTGTTATCTTATTCATTTATTTAATCCTACAAACTTTATTTTTAAATCAGTACTTTGACTTATTTATTTATGAACATTTCTTCTTTATTAATATGAGCATGACAAAAAAAAAATATTTTATGAAGCCACCATTATTATTATTACTTAAACAATTCCTCCCTTTAACTTTACTTTTGATTTTAACTAGCGACATTCTGATGCAGATTTATTACCTACATCAAAATAATTATATTCAACTCATAGTCCATTTCTGGGCATTATTGTTTCCATTTACTTTAATATTCTGTCTCATTATTAATTTTTAAACTATGTCAGGTGGTTCCATCTTTCTTTCTACTAACTTTATAATATAAACACATTTTCCTCTCTTGTATATTTCTCACTTTTAACATATTACTTTATCTCTTTTCTGTTATGTCCCATTTTCTGCATTGGAAATTAGAAAACTTTTATATTTAGACAAACTCCGAATTACTTCAAACTGAGAATATGTTTCCCTATGCTTTCTTTTTGTTTTAAATCTCCATCTAAATAGAACACAAATTTTTACTTTAACCTTTTCATTTTTACTTCCTTTTGAAAACTCTACTACATTATTTTTATCTCTATTATTTTTATTTTCCTACCACTATACTTAATACTATCTTATACTTTTTGATCTACATAAGTTTATACTTTATCTGTTGCAATGCTATCTGATTCTAATTCACTTTTCATGTCTTTTATCACCACAAGTTCCTGACTTTCTTTAATTAAATATAACTCTATACTATCTTGGTTCTGTTCTATCTTTACTGTTATATCACATCTTATTTTTCTTACTTCTGCTCTGAGCTCCTAAATTTCTTTTTGACCTGTTTAATTTCTTCTTTAAGTTCTAGCTGACTTTGTTTAAATTTCTGACACAATTCTACTTTGAACTCTTGCATCGTATTCATCATCATCTGTGTCTCAGATATTTCTTTCTCTTTTTCAATTTTTAAAACAATGTTTAAATATGAGTTGTTTATTTATTTTTTACACAGAACATACAGCCAACTCCACCCATTTATCCTTTTCTCTACCCATTCTTAATGCTTTAGCTCTAACCAAAATATATAACTGTCTTTAATTTAAAAAAAAAATAATTTATTTTAAATAGCATAAATGTCAAATTCTCTTTTCATTTTAAAAAAAAGTTTTCAGTCAATTCTTTTTTTTAAAATTAAACCACTTTAACATTCATAATTTAGCTTTCTTAAAAAAATTTAAACAATAAACAAAGTATTTCTACTCTTGTTTCTTAGGTCCAGCCCCAAGGTTGGGAGTAGCCATTTCTACTAGGATTGATCCGATGAAGATCTTATTTACACTGCAAGCTTGGTTTATCTGGTTTTACCTCATTTCTAATACATTTATAATCTTATTTAATTATAAATATTTGAGAATGAACTGGCACATTCGAGCAAAGTGGAAAATGTTATTGACAGCAGGGCTGTCAATATAACCCAGGATCAGATCAAGCTATGCAACACAACACGGATACATTTCCTGATTGTGGCCCACCTCAGCTTCTAGATTAAAACCCCTACTATCCAAACACTTTATTTGTTTTGGAGTAAACCCTGGGCAACAGCTAGTCTAAGACTAACATGTTTGGACATTAGGCCCATAATCCAGCACTCGAAAAATCCTTTAACTAGCTCACTCTATTTTTAATTCAATAACAAAATATAGTTTCAATTAGTGCTGAAACGAATTGACCAACAAATAAAGCTTTAAGTTTAAAGACAATTTATTTTAATTAACATATACTAAACTAATTTTAAATATTTTATAAATCTTATTTACTAATATAACACATGCACATATATAATTTGCACACTATAATATCTTATGAGAAAGCATTAAATATTATTTGAAATATAATATACAATGAAATCAATATACTAGCACATGAATACACACACATTAATTGTTCATCTATGTATGCAATAGGTTTCTAAACTTGACTCTTGAGGTTTTACAAATGTGATGGCTATTTTAGAAATAAAAAAAATGTTATTACCTAGGATTTTGAATGTAGATACTTCTTGCTGTTTACTGCTTCTAATGAAGTATTTCTAACCGGTTAGATTTGAAGTTTTCTTGTGGACATTTGATGCTGATTATTCCAAGGCATTTTCTTAAAGACAATTAGATGTTAAGCAACTTCAGGTTGTTATAAAGATATAACTTTTATTGGGTAGATTGGCTGTTTTCATCTGACTTCAACCTGGAGAAAGCTGTATGTTTTCCATGGTTTTAACCCTGCATTCTTGATTCTGGATCCATAATAAACTGACTGATATAACTCACTCAAATGCAACTTAAGCTCAACTTGAACTCAACTGCCCGATAAATAATGGACTATTTATACATATGCTGTCATGTAGTTATCATCCAGCTATATCTATTGTCTAAATTCTTTTGATAATCTTTTAAATACATGTTTTTAGAGATCATTTAATTAGTAGCCATGCAAACGTGTTGTTCTATATTTTTAATTAGTAGCCACTGCTGAGTGTTTTTTTAATTTGTTTTAACTTTCATTTATTTTTAATACTTAATATGCATACATTATATTTACAGTCACACACACATATATAATTTGAGATCCATTCACTATTCAGTTTTAAGATGAATACCTTTTTTCCTTTCTTTAACTTGAATGAAAAGAGATTTATGTTTTTAAAATTTAACTTATATTTCAATTAATAATAATAATAATAATAATAATAATAATAATAATAATAATAATAATAATAATAATAATAATAATAATAATAATAATAATAATAATAATAATAATAATAATAATAATAATAATAATAATAATAAAAAAAAACTCTACTTCTTTTATTAAACTTTAAGTTGATGCTTCTAAAGCAATCCCTGTTTTTTAATTAATTAATTTCAACTTTTACTTCAAGAACTCTTAAATTTTTAATTTTATGTTTCTTTTATGAAAGATTTTTATTTTAATAGTTTTTTAAACAAAATTATTATGTGCCAACACAATGTTGGTACAATATATATATATATATATAGATATATATATAATTTTTTCACTGTTGTATGGTGTAGGTAAATTATAATTTTGTGGGCTGCTTCATATATTATTGTTCATTACATACTGAGATTTTGACAGACTGGCATACCATTATCAAGGTTAAATTTTGAAAGACATATTGTTAGAACTCAAACAATAATGTGACTGTGTATGAGATTTGAAATAAGAATTCATCTTGAAGTAGTTCAACATTCACAATATGAGGCTTATCAAAATATTTATTTTCCTCAGTCTTTTCACCTATTAATTATAAGTTAATATTAGATAAAATGAGAGATTTTTACATAGCTGAAATATGTTGTGCTTCATCAGCCATATTTATACAAGTAGGTCTATTTATTATTTCAAGTGATTCTCTCATGGTTCTTAAATCATATCTTTCCAAATTAGCCAGTATTTTTGAATTGTCAAAATCAGGTTTGTGACCAATTTCTAAAAAATGGGAACTAAAAAAAGATGTGCTAATTTTTTGATTAAAATTATTTCTATGTTTCAAATTTTGACATTTATTCATCTATTAGCCTGACCCACATATCTTCTTGAGTTCTGCAAACATGGAATTTTATAAACATCTTGGTGTTCAAAAATAGTCTGTCTTTAGGTTTATATAAAAAATCATCACTTTTTGCCAATAGAAAAAGTAGACTTTTGTATTAAAAGAAGATAGTCTTCTACTGATTTTATCAGTAACTCCTATAATATAAGGTAATATAATAATATAATATAAGATTTTTTTTAATTTTATTATCTTTTTTTCTTTTTAGTATTAATGTTATACTTATATAAGGATAAAACTTAGTACATGCACCTTGAGTGCTTAATTTTAGCAAGCGAGATCTTTACAAATCATAACTCAAGATTCTACTCTATTAAAATAAGAGAGACCCTCTTATCTCTAACCTATTTTTTTTCATTATATAAGCAAATGTAAAACATTTTGATTTGGAAGCATGAAGCTAATAAATTATTCACTGATTATGTGCACTATTTCTTTTAAACATTAACATTTGTGAAATCTTTCGATTTACAATGAGACAATATTCAGATATTAAATTTAGAAACATTTTGAATCAATTTACGTTATGCAAAGCCATACTTATTATGTTTTTATTATAATTATCAAAAGGTAGAATATTTTTGTAAGTTCTATTTCTTGAATAATATGTTCTTTATCAGATAAATTATAACTGTAGTCAAAATAATTTTTGTTACAGAAAAAATGGTGCAGGATGATGATGACAATTAAAATTAAGTTATCTGTTTATATGTATGGATTTTATGTAAACCAATGTTGATAATGTTTCATCAAATTTTATTGCATTTAAAACATCTAGATATGAAAAAAATTTTCTCCAAGAGAATGTTCTTTTTTATATTCTAAATTTTATGGTTTTTCTTAAAATTAGTAAACCTGGGATAACATTATAATCTATTGTGTGTGTTATGGGTTCTCCCACACATACATTGGGTTGATATTTAGTCCAATGCTTACAACCATAGACAGACAAGATTGCATCAATAATTAAAAATTAAAGTCATTTTATTTCTATAATTAAAAACGTAAAACTAACTGGAACTGATTTATTGTTTAATTTTATCAGTTTAATGCTGTTTAAATATTATAGTTTATAAAAAAACAACAAACAAAAAACAACATCATGCTATATAAATAATTGACTTATTTACATACATTTAATTTCAAATAAGAATTAAGTATCGTAAATTCTAGTAAATTTCACCAGCGTCATTCATTCAAGCATGTAAAAGTAATTTAAAGTGATTATTTAATATATTCACGCTTTCACTTTCAAACACTTAAAATTCGCCCATAAAAAGTGTTTGGGTTCGAAGATAGAGCCATTCTATGTTTTCCACTATTTCTTGGGTTTGAAGTGTTAGTATTAATTCATTTTATAGTTAAAATCCAAAGTGCATGTGCAACATTTAATGCTGTTTAAATATTATAATTTATAAATATGATAATATAAATCATTATTAGTTGTGTAAATCTCTAATATACTGTATGAAAGATTTTATAGCTGTTAATGATGAATATATATAGAAACACTCTCATGAAGCAAACATTATATCATATGGATTGTATACTATAATATTACTATTTATTTGTATATGGTTTAATCAAGATTAGCTAGTTTATCATTTTTATAATTTATTTTATAAATTATAATAAAATGTTTATGTCATAAATTATAAGAATCTGTTCATGTTATGAGATGCAAATCTACTATGAAAAATTTGGAAGGTATTAATTATTTAATATTATAAAATAGTAGAGATGCAAGTAACGCACTTATTATATATTTTTTTTTATATTACATAAATTGGAACTGTTATTCGTTAATAAATATTGTTAATGTTTATTTTAAATTTAAAGAATATTCTAATGTATTTAATTAATTTATTTATTTTACAATATATATATATATTGAAACGGGATTTACATTTTTCATATACATTTTACGCATATATGTAGTCTTGTACGATTGCATGTATGTATATGTAACAATACACGTATATGCGTAATTGTTTAAAAAATATTTATTCTTAAATTATTTCATTTTATCGCCCCAGCATATTTATGATCATCAACTTATGACCTCAAGCACCAATCCTATATTTTCTATAAGAATTATGCTGGGAGAACTGGAATACCCATATGGAAATGCCTCTGGACTAGCTCTGCTCAGGGCTGGTAGTAAAATTTACTGCCAGTAAATCTAATCTTTTCTCTTTTTTTTTATTTAAAAAAAAACTCATAACGTAAAACAAAACAAAAAAAAAAAACATTCATTTTATATATATTTATTAGCTATGATATTTACATATGTATAAAAATATACATTATTTATGTAAGTTAAATTAGTGTCTCTTTTCTTTTTTAAATTACAGATTCATATCAGTTCTTTCTTTTTGTTTGCTCTTTTCTCTTTTTGCCAAAACTCCCACACACACAAATATGCCATTATATGTATTTTGCACAGAAGATTTAATTGGACTAATTTATACATTAATAAATTCTGTAGTAAATAGTTTGACCTCTCTGGGCAAAGAAAATAAATTTTAAGTTCACAATTGTGTCAAATAAAAAGTTTTCTCAAATTCGTGGAGTAAACTTAATAAAAGTGGCATATATAGATGTAATTAGAAAGAAAATACCTGGTTTCCCTGGGGAATTGATCAAATCCTCTTGGTGAAAATGGAATCTCCGGTCCTTTGTCGGTGAACAAACTTTTTTTTTTGTTTGAAGTTCGGGTTCCATGGCTAAAGTCAATTTATTTATTTATTTTCTTTCTCTTTTGGTGATTCAATATTGTTGCTTATTGAGACAAATTCTCTGGGCTTGATGTCCCTTCTTCACTATTGGCAGCTGCTATACATTCGGGGACAAAGGATTTGGACCCTCCGCATGTTGAAGCCTCTACCCCAGCCTGACCATATTTTATCAAAATGTATATCAGATTGACCGTCTGCTTTCTTCTACCTCCAAACTTATACTAAAAAAATCCATTTAATTTTTCTTTAATTATCAAACTTATCTTTCTTTTTATTCTTTTTTAATTATATTTCCATTCACATTCCATATGCCTTTGTTGGAATCTACCACAAAAGCTTTTTACACCTATTTCCTTCCAATTAATGTTTAATTAGTATTAGACATTCCACAATTTTTATAATAATTAATTCCATTGTTCTGTAAAATGAAGAGTTCCATCTTCACATTTAAAGTTCTTTTGTTGACTTAATATGTATATATTTAAAAAGTTTATCAAACAAAATACTTTTTATTTTTATTTTCTGAGTTTTCATTTTTAATGGGTCAAAAACACACTCACACATATACATAGCAATGTGTATAGCTGCGTTTGGCAAAAGAGAGAAAAAAAATCAGAGCAAATGTGTAACCCCACCCATACCTCTTCTATGTGTTCTTTTTAATTAAAATAACTAAATCTATTCAATACGACCACACAAATGACCGTTGATTGTACATCAAACTGCAAATATTAATTTTGTTAGTAAAGTAATATATATTTCTAATAATATGTTAGTAATAAGATATATATATATATAATGCGTTATATATATATATATAAAAAATGCGTTAAATATACAAATACATATTTGTCTAATTATCGCAACAGGGTTTGATTATACCTGCCCTGTTCAATACCCCCATCCTGGAAGCCTTCAAATACAGTCTATGTATTTGAATGGCTCCTAAATACCCATCCTACACCTGCAAATATTACAATATTTTTATAATTTTATATGAATATTCAATATGTATGTCCTTATATAAGTGTCAAAATCTATCACTGAAATACACCCCCATAAAACAATATTCACTCGCTAAGTACGATTATATATTTTCGTATCCATTTCCCTTGATTTCATTCCCTGTTCAGGATTCAGTTTCTCTGGCAGATGACATCCTTCATGTGGATATTTACACTTTGGCTTAGTCTCACTGTCCTATGCTGGCCTGCCTTTTTCTTCTGTTCTGTCCATTTGTACCCCATAATCATGAGTACTCATATCTATGTGCAGCTAGCAATTCGGCCACTTCCTCAATAGACATCTTTCTCATCCCTCAGCATCATCTGTTCTTCCTTCATTGGCATGTTCTGCCTTACAGAATGTAATATATTCTTTTCCGACATATTACAAGTGTCCAGCATTCGCAACCTCGCCACCTGCTGATGAAAAAACTGTGAATAGCTTTGCTGATCTTTTTCGGCATATTTCTTTTGCATGATCCAATGCTATATCAATTCCTGATACTCCTCAGACCAAAAAGCATTCCTTATCTCTCGCTTATAGTTGTCAAAGGTTATGGGCTGCCGAAGAAGTGAGTTCCACCAATATTGAGCACATCCCTTAAGACTACCACAAGCTATCACAATTTTATACTCTTCTGACATGAGGTTAATACTGAAGTACCTCATCAGGCTTTGCAAATGTTCTATGGGTGCCTCTTCCATCTGTCCAGCAAACTGCTGAACCTTTAAAAATTGGTTTATATTACCTGGTGCTGCCACATATTTTACCAACTCATCGGATTTTTTCGTAGCAACTCTTCATTTTACCTGAACTCTTTTCTCTTGTTTTCCCCTCTATTGTCATTTATTTTCTTCTCTCATGGTTTTTCTTTGTCAATGTTCACCTTTTCTTCCCCCTCTCCATCGCTATTCTCCTTTGCTATTCCCACTTCCCGTTCCAAACATTCCAGACTTTCTTCAAATTTCTGAAACTTCGATTCTATATTTTCTAATTTTTCTAGAATCAACTCCACCATCTTACGTTCCTCTCCCTTTTTTTCCCCTTGTTCCTCCATTTTATTTTGGGACCTCGTTTTCATGAAATTTTGTTAAATTCGCCTTCTTTTCTTTTTTTGATATATATATTTCTTTTCTTTCTTTCCATTATCTACATGCTGGGTTCCAAAGCCCCAAAACCCCAAAGCATAGTGCTTCCCAGACTTTTTTACGCCTTCAATATTTCTTAAATATATATATTTATAATTTTACCGTGGACCGATCAATATTTCACTATGTTATTTTGACTTACGCTTGTTTTCCACCTTTATAAAACTTCGTTTTGAAAACTAGTATAGATAGACTATTGTTATTTCAAAACCTTTGTTTCAAAGCTAGTTTCAATTTCTGAAATTTTCAAATGATTATAAAAGCAAAAAGTGAAAATATATTAAAAATCCAAGCTAATGTGTGGGTGTAAATTAAATATAATTCTTTACTCAAATTTCTTTTAAAACAACATTAATTTAATATATATACAAAAAAAAATATTTTTATTTAGTTATGACATTTTATAGTAATAAATGACAGGAGGCCAAATAATTATTTTGTATCTGATTAAAATGGATTAATTATAAAGGTTAATCTCTTAAACACTCGTTTACTTTTTTTTTTTAAATATCGCTATTACTTTTTTTTTAAAATAAAAAAATAATCGCGAACAAAAAAAAAAAAACATTTACGTTCGTTATTTACAAAAAAAAAATCTGTAACAAACTGAAAGTTCTTTAAACACCAGTCTAACCTAAACTGATTACTTTATGAAATGATTTTATATTCTGCACTCAGTTGGTATTTTCATATAGCCTAAAAGGTTATTTTTTTTACTTATAAAACTCAATATTAACAACATCCAACTCTGCCATTATAATATAACTTCCGTTTTTAGCTAAAACAATAATGATATGACAAAAACAATATTTATACATTTATTTCCTTTCTTAAAAAAAAAATCATGCAAATTTCTTTCATATTTTTCTTTCCCTCATTGACCTACTTCTCTTTGATGGCCTTTCATTGGGTCGCCATTGAAACAGGATTTACCATTTTCCATATACATTTTAAGCATGTATGTAGTCTTGTATGATTGTGTGTATGTATATATAACAATACACGTATATGCGTAATTGTTTAAAAAAAATATTTACTCTTAAATTATTTCATTTTATCGCCCCAGCATATTTATGAGCATCAACTTATGACCTCAAGTGCCAATCTTATATTTTCTATAAGAAGTATGCTGGGAGAACTGGAATACCCATATGGAAATGCCCCTGGAATAGTTCTGCTCAGGGCTGGTGGTAAAATTTACCGGCAGTAGATCTAACCCTTTCTCTTTTTTTTATTTACAAAAAAAACTCATAACATAAAACAAAACAAAAAAAAAACATTCATTTTATATATATTTATTAGCTATGATATTTATGTATGTATAAAAATATACATTATTTACGTAAGTTAAATTAGTGTCTCTTTTCTCTTTAAAATTACAGATTCATATCAGTTCTTTCTTTTTGTTTGCTCTTTTCTCTTTTTGCAAAAACTCCCACCCACACAAATATGCTATTATATGTATTTGGCACCGAAGACTTAATTGGACTAATTTATACACTAATAAATTACGTAGTAAATAGTTTTACCTCTCCAGGCAAAGAAAATAAATTTTAAGTTCACAATTGTGTCAAATAAACAGTTTTCTCAAATTCGTGGAGTAAGATTTCTAAAAGTGACATATATAGATGTAATTAAAAAGAAAATACCTGGTTTCCCTGGGAAATTGATCGAAACCTCTTTCTGAAAATGGAATCTCCGGTCCTATGTCGGTGAACAAACTTTGTTTTTTTTTTCTTTGAAGTTCAGGTTCTAAGGCTAAAGTGAGTTTATTTATTTATTTTTTTCTTTTCTGGTGATTCAATATTGTTACTTATTGAGGCAAATTCTCCGGGCTTGACATCCCTTCTCTGCTATCAGCAGCTGCTATACATTTGGGGGCAAATGATTCGGAACCTCCGCACATCGAAGCCTCTACCCCAGCCTGACCGTATTTAATCAAAATGTATATCACATTGACCATCCGCTTTCTTCTACCTCCAAACTTATACTAAAAAATGCATTTACTTTTTCTTTAATTATCAAACTTATCTTTCTTTTCATTCTTTTTTAATTATATTTTCATTCACATTCCATATGCCTTTGTTGGAATCTACCACAAAAGCTTTTTACACCTATTTCTTTCCAATTAATCTTTAATTAGTATTAGACATTCCACGATTTTTATAATAATTACTTCCATTGTTCTGTAAAATTTGTCTTCTATCTTGACATTTAAAGTTCTTTTGTTGACTTAATATGTATATATTTAAAAAGTTAATCAAACAAAATACTTTTTAGTTTCATTTTGTGAATTTTCATTTTTAATGGTTCAAAAACACACTCACACATATACATAGCAATGTGTATAGCTGGGTTTGGCAAAAGAGAGAAAAAAACACAGCAAATGTATAACCCCCCCATACCTCTTCTATGCATTCTTTTTAATTAAAATAACTAAATCTATTCAATACGACCACGCAAATGACCATTGATTGTACATTAAACTGCAAATCTTAATTTTGTTAGTAAAGTAATATATATTTTTAATAATACATTAGTAATAATATATATATATATATTGTAACGGAATAGCGTTAATAATGTGTTAAACATACGAATACGTATTTGTCTAATTATTGCAATAGGGTTTGATTATACCTGCCCTGTTGCAATATATATATATATATATATATATATATATATATATATATTGTACCGGTCAAAACCCACCACCATCGCAAGTCAAATCAGATTCGAACTCAGCTTAACCAAAACTGAATTCAAACCCAACTCAACAGCTCAGATAGCAGAAATCGACGGCACAGTGCTATGCGCCAAGAACTAGTTCAACGGTTGGTAAGGACTAGAGACCCTTGCACTGACACGAATATCTAATAATTAATTACTTTGAATACTTTTTAAATCAAATCATATGTATGTTCGGGTTGCCAACACAGATAGCGGGTATGAACATTCAAATAATTATAAAAGGAATGATGAACTAAGAAACCAAGTATGTTAGAAATATTTAATAATAATAATAATTTGTTTTGTTCAATAAAATATAGATTGCATTAGTTACCTCTAGTCTTTAAAAGAATTTATAAATATAATAGGAGTGGCGGTCCTTATCATATGCCAACAAGTATTACACAACATGGGATTCTATGTCTATGCCCCCAACGAGAAATATAAAGGCAGATAAAGGTATTCATTAAGAACGGAAATGATTGTTCTAATTTTGTTACGGTGGAATGTGAGATTTATTTTCACATTCGGAAATCTATTCATGAAGAGCAAAACGTATTTTAAGGCATAACTTTAATCTTGATTTGAAAACTGATTTGAACTAAATATATTTGAGAATTGGTTCGACTTTAATTTAAATCACTTCATCACGAATTACGAGCACGGAGCGGGTTTTACCGGAACAAAGATGCAATGGTACTGACGAATTACAAGGCAGAGAGTAAAATTGAAAGATGATCGCTAGTCGATGATCGAAGTCCTATGGCGGCTTGCATTTGGCAAGTCTTACGCCCTTTGACTAATGAATCGGAAAGGAAGTACTTTCTTCCTCGAGAAAGTTAAATAAGAGAATATGATCACCGACCAGCCTAACGGAGCGGAAGATGGCCCTACGTCAGCAACATTTGATGATGATGACTTGATAGTCATCGTTGAAAAATAAAACCCATGTAGAATGCTCTACGTGATGACTTGACCAATTAATTAAAGTCAAACGAGCTTTTATCGAACTATTTTAAAACATTTATAAACTATATTAATTATGCCCTAATATTGTGCCCTTCCTGAATATTAATATAAAATAACAAAAGTGGAATTAAAATACATTTAACCCTTTATCGACCCTTTTTGCAATAAAAACATTTAAAGTTATATTCGAATAAATATATATTAGTGGAACAAGAAATCAATATTTTAACATTTTGTGAGTATATAAACACTTGTAACTTAGGAGCTGGGGACATAGGTGAAAAATGGAGCTAATAGTTTATTATTAGCCAATTATAAAAATAATAAACATGTAATATTTTCTTTCGACTCGATGATTAATAGAACTTTCAAATTTAGATCTAATGGCGAGAATTACTATTTGAAATTAATATTATAATATTTGCATGAGGCAAATAGAACAGAGGAGCTCATCGAGTTGAAAGATTATTGGCATATAATTTTTAAATAGCATTAATAAATCACACGATAAATACATATATATATATATAATATGTTAAACGAACCGCCAGGTAAGAAAAGAAAAAGTTTAAAGACTAGAGATTGAAAGAATTACAATATAAATTTATAGTAGCATTTTATAAAGATTTTTACATTAAATAATAAAGAGCTCTTAAATAGGAGGAGTGTAAAATAAAGTTCGAACTGGCCAGAAAGTTTAACGTTCGTTATAGAAATATATTACCCCTTCCGCTGGTCCTTAAGTTACACCTCCAAGTTGTTGAAAACGTAGGCATTATTGGTTGACTACTGGAACAGTATTTTAGTAGCTTTCATAATTTTAGCAGAATGATCGGTCCGGAAAAAGGTTCAGCAGCTCCATTGAAGATTTCTCAGGACTTTAGGAACCATAGCCAGATTCCTGATGTTCTAGCCCTCTATCATGATGAAATACAATTTTTATACGCACAGAGTTCACTGCACTACTCTAGAATCAAAACTAGTCTTTTTTTCTTTACTTTTCAGGGCTATATATCTACTGTTCACTGATGCCTCCGGCTAGCGCTCATTTTATTATCAATCTCGGTTTTTTTTTATAATTAGTTGTTTTCAGATACATTCCTTCGATAAGGCTTTCAAACTAATTTTTGAATTCCTTTCCTAATTAGAAAATGAATTCTTAAAGTCTGAAATGATTTTAATTAAAAATTGAATTCTTATCTTTTTTTTTATTAATAAAACTTTACTGTTGTTTTTGAGAATTTGAAAGCCTTTGGAAGGAATGTAGCTTTTAATCGCAAAACTTTACAAATTATTTAAAAGTGAAAAAAAAAAAGTATTCCCGACGCAATGAAACTTTCGAACAATTATATATATTTAATATTTACAAACATATATACGCACAATCCAGGCAATTTAATATATGTAAATTCATGAACATTTTATCATGAATTTATTTAGAGAATTGATCCAATTTAAACTAAACTAATTAATTTTACTACGTATTTGAAACAAGTTATTCATTTGGAGATTAGCGTGGATTGAACGTATAAAGCCCCATTGCATCGGAAATTTAAGGTTAGTATTAGGGTAAATAACATGAAGCTAGGATCGAACTCAGATCCGACTGCTTCATTTCTTTTCACTTCAAAAAAAAACAATGAAAAAAAAATGACTTTACTTACGCAGGATATAGTTGCATAAGTGTATAGACTCTGGGAGAACAGCATGAGCGTGAATAATATAACCTACCCAAGCTACAAAAATTATACCTGTCTCACTACGATCAATTTTTTTGAATATTCCGCTTATAATAAGTTTAAAAAAAATCGGTCCGTTTATCAAGTTTCATTTTCCTAGGGTCATGTCAGTTGGTCTTCTGTATATATATCTGTCTCTACAGTTTATCTTACTGTTTCCCTGGATCAGGTGGTACATATTGTTTTAACTGTCTGGCATTGTAATGGTCATAGTCCTGGTCTTCCCTGGTTGTCGTCAAGTTCCCATAGTCCATTGCTGTCATTAATTCTATGGCCTTTTCTGCGACCGAATGCACAAACAACAATTCTTTAATATTATCTCGATGAGCGACGGGGTTCTCTCCTCGGTCATCTTTGAAAATTTGAATTTGTATCAAGGATCCAGGCATTGGCATCTGTAACTTCTTCATACTAAGTTTAGGACTCATCATCTGTCCCATTTCCACTTTTAGTTTCATTGGACTAGTGGTCTCAACATCTTTTTCTTTTTCTGTATCTATATCCGCTTCTTCCACTGCTTCGTAACTGGACTCATCCTCACCACTGTTGTTTTCCTTGCTGTCCACAACTTCTTTTGGTGTGGCCTGATCATCTTCATTTTCTATTTTTGGGTCTTCAGAGGGATTTATTTCTTGCTGAAGCTTTACATTTTCTAGATTTGAGTTGGCTTGGATGCCATATGCTTCCTCGATCCTTACCAGCCTTTCCATCATCATCATCAGTACCTTTCGATCTTCTCTCATTTCTCTGAGGATCGTTTGTAAAGTGTCTTTTCCCATTTTTGAAAATACGAAAATAATGTAATAAACAATCAATATAATGAACACTGCAGATCAACTTATAGTACTCTCTGTATGCTTAAAAATATTTTTTTTTTTCAGTAATTTTAACTAGGTCTCTGACTACAGGTCCATTGTCCTAATCTTCACTAGCTGCTTCATATTATTTCCCCAATCTATGTAATCTGCCTTTTTTTTAGTTTACCTACGTTTTCTTGGTTAGCTCTTTATTTTAACTGTTTGAGTGAGACATGTATTCAAAAATATATAAAAAAAACATTATTCACTTTCCCTTTGTTCAACTGTTCTGTTCTCCCATGTCTGAACAAAAAACCTATACAGTGATATACAAATATTATGTATTAGCAGATACAACAAATCATTCTGTATTGAACACACTTGGTTTTTTATTATGGCGATTTAATAACTGTACCGGTATAAATCCACCACACTTACTCATACACAGTACCCGAGTTCAAACCCAGCCCACGCTTAAGAATAAATTCCAAAGTGCCAACTGAATTCAAACCCAAACCCCGGTATGACCAACCGATGATGACTTTATAACAGCATGGGGTTATCCCTTTTCTAGCTCAGCTCAGAACATAGACTAATTCTTACAGTTAATGATATATATTTATTTATTCTCTAGATATTGGAACGGTCATTCATGGAACGTATATATTTAAGTTGCCCATACAGACAGTAAGTGGCTACCTAGACTCAAGAGTAATAAGGTGGAGGACACAAAAGGTAGATTAAATAAAGTGTTTAATAAGAAAAATATAAAGCATATAAATATAACGTTCAACAGTACGGTAAGGCTTCCATGAATCCTCTGGTGTTTAGCTACTAGTCTTTAACAATCATTTTATCTCGTGAACAAACTCATGCCAATAGCTGTGTAGTTAGATGACTGACGGGTGGCTAAGAGAATCAGAGTATTGAGCATTGAAAAGATATTTATCAAAAAGGGTTTTACTAACTTATTTCATTCGAATAGACTCGAGCCGTTACATAGATGGACAGTTGGAGGTGGCTTTATATAAACACGGCATGGAAGATAGATGTACTGGTGGTTGCCTAGATTCAAGAGCCCTACAGTAATCACTTGCGGTGCATTAACAGAATACCGGGCGGCTTGTACTTTGACAAGGCTTAATGCCCCCAAGTAGCTCCGGGACACGACAACCAGCCGGGGTCATTTTGAACCCGGTGATCCAAGAGATTACCTGGGAAAGAAACTGCTTTCAATCCCCAATGGTAGAATGGCGAGACGCTAACTTCAGCGAAGGGAAGGCATTGCCACACACATCAAGGACGAGTACTTGAAGTGGATTTTTAACAGAAATTATACAAAACCTGGAATCTATTCGTCTATTTCTATGCCACAGGCTGAGATCCTTATCCCAATAAAATATAGCGGAATTAACTGACCGCGAGAACAATAGTTAATTAAACTTACTCTGAAACCCTTAACCCTCCAGGTTGACAGGCGGTAGCGATAGTATTAAATTATACAGTGAGTTATTTCTCATATCATACATGACATTAATATAACACTTTAAAACAATATATATATTTAACATTGAACCTTAGATTGCAATTATATGACAACTTAAACTAGAATAAAAAAAGATTTAACATTTACCAACTCGAAATATAAAAGAATATTTAATTCAGGAAACAAAATTTACTTTTAAAATAACTTGATCATTATTGTACACTATTTTTACACAGAGTTGGGAAATATTACTATTGGCATCGTTTGTTTATGGAATACGCAACACAAAAAAAAATATAAATGCATTCATTTGAACTATTATTACTCTTGATTACAATTTTTATAACTATTACTCTTAATTACAATTTTTATAACTTATTTCTAAAGACTAGAGCAGAGGATTAAAAGAAAAGAAAATTTACTGACAGGTTAAACAATAGCATTATAAACAACATAAAAACTTACATGTAATTTATTTGATTGATCACATTAAGCTCGGGAGAAAGTTAAAAGTTTGTGTAACACAGTTACTCTTCTTTCTTCATCCGGCTTGGCTTTTCCCGATTGATATTTCCGACGAACGTAGGCGCGCATTTTGAAAGTTATTTGCAAGGCATTGTCAATTTGGAGATTGGAAGCTGGAAACTATGAA